>JALPQD010000861.1:0-143338 GCA_023101885.1 Typhlomys cinereus
AAGGGTGTATATAATCAGGCTGGCCTCAAATTCTCTTTGTAGCCAAGAATGGCCTTGAGTTTCTGACCCTCCTGCCTTCACCTACTTGCCAAGTATTGTTATTACAGGTGTGTGACATCACACCTGGTCTATACACTACCAACCCAAGGCTTCCTGCATGCTAGGTGTAGCAGTTAGCTTTCGATGCCAACTTGGCAATTGAGAATTGAGTTGTTAGGCATACTTACAAAAATTATTTAATTAATAAAAAATTATTTAGTTAAAAGGCAAGTCTCTGAGGAAGCCTGGAAGAGATTATTTAATTGATATGGGAAGATCTAGTCCACCATGCTCGGGACCATTCCATGGACAAGTGAATAAGATGGAAAGAGAGCGGGTTGACTTTTGGTAGATGTTCAAGCTAGAAAGTATACCCCTTTCAACTCTTCCTTTGGATATGGTATGGACAGTTTCTTTAGCTCCCCAAGCTAGTATAAATCTCCTGCTATAAAGAGCTGTAATCTTAAATCATAGAGTGAAATAAAAATTTCCTTGTTTCCCTAAATCATTTGTGACACATATTTATTCCAGCAACTGAAGGAGGGTAACTTAAATAAATACAAGGTAAGCACATCCATAGTCAACTCTCATAGGATTTGGAGACATACAACCTCTTCTTAGAGAGTAACTAATCTACATTAACTTGTATTTGTTGAAAATAACAGAAGATATGTGAAAATATGTCAAATCTGTCTTCCACTCAGCCAAAGAACCATCAATTCTTGAGTTAACCTGGACAGATTTTAAAACACTATTTCTTCACAGTACCTGGACTTGTCTAGGTCTTTACATATTATAATTCATCATTTCAAAAATATTTTTCAGGCTTTTCAATTCTAATGTGAGTAGAAGGTAGAAATTCTTACTGCTGATAAGCTTACCTTTAGAATGACACTCTGTCATAGAGTTTTAAAGGATGAAAAGGCCCTCTCATTCACCCAAACCAATAGATCTCAAACTCTGATATACATGGAAAGCAACTGTAGTAGGTCAGACTCAAAAACTTTGGGTTGAGATCCGGGGATTAATATGTTTAATAAGCCTTCCAGAAATATAGTCTGCTGTTCAGGTCACAATGGAAAAGAGAGAAGTGTTTGGGAGGCTGATCCTGCCTTGAGATTGGTGACATGTCCACATACCTACTAGGAGATTGTTTTGCCAAATTCTTTGTCTCAATAGTAAGCTGTGTTTTAAACTCTCCTCTAGGTCACATGATGATTTCAAACATATAAACCCAAGGAAATCAGATATGCATGGTAAATTTTCCCTAACATGAACTCTCATCACGGAATGTATCCCTCTGTAATGAGGCTTCAGCTGAACAACATGGCGGGGGATGGCTCTGCATGTATCATCCTCATTTGCTCAAGGCATGTTCTGCTTAATGCTTCAGAGTATTAAAAATTGCAGTCGTTCATAAATTCATAAATAATTCCAAAACGGAAAATAAAAAACAACTCCTTTCAGCTTGAGTACTATTTCTGGAGAAAAATTGATTTCAGGCATCAGATTGGACTTAAAACATTTATCAGAATGAGGCTCATAAATAGCAGCATGTGTCTATGATATGCTATTGTTTCCTTGTGGAAATTTGGAAGATTCATTCTTGATTGTACCAAGAGCTGATGGTTCCCGCATGATGTACCCAGTGATATCTGCAGCTGCTCTGTTGTTGTTCACAATAAACTTGGCTCCACTTGCTTGTTCTATTCTATTGCAGAGCATGAACTATATTATGTGATTATGCAGGTATCCTACAAATAAAAGAATACATGCATTCCAACCAACAGTGCTGTAAAGTCAATTTAGATTAAATGAAGCTGACTTACCCATTGATGTCTATCATAAAATCAGAAATTCATACTGCAAGGGTTGGAAAATTGGTCCTTGGATGTAATACATTTGTACTTAATAATGCAGCAGTGCCTGTAATGAGACATATTCAAAGAGAAAACAATAACTCTCTGATAAAATATTAACAATAATGCATTTGTTCTGACTACAAGTCGCATTATTTTAAAACCACTGTGAGAAGAACCATAAAATAGTGCCAAATTCTAGAAGCCCAATTGCTTTACATGTGGTTTCCAAGAGGCAATCAACTGTTAAACTTCCACTGTTTATCAGTCTTAAAGTGCACTGACTTTGCGTCCCAAAGTGATCAGTTGACTTTTTCTGTCTCATTTTGGGATGGAGAAGGAAACATCTAATTCTTGTGTCTTTGCTAATTCTATCTTGCAACTTGCCAGGAGCAGAGGGGCATGCATCTAGATGGAGTCATTCATTCATTCACTCAGCCATCCAGATGTCTCCTATGTCTTAGGCTCTCTGCCAAGTGCTGAGGTTAAGAAAATGAAATGCAAAGTTTCTGCTTTCAGGGAAAACAACAGGAAAGCAGACAATTACTCTACAGTGCTCAGACAGGCACAAGGTGTTTGTGCAGCTGGCAGCAATGTGATGTCATATTTAAGCAAATATTGTAGAACTTCAAACTGGCAGTCCTATGAATGAAGTCAGCCTAAAAGTGACTTTTATTTTGCTTCCTTGGACTTTTAAGAAAATACTAAAAATTTGTGAACTGGAATATCTCACATACGGGAAAATTTTTTCTTGTTTTTCTTTAAAAGATCAATGGTCTGACAATATTGGGCATGCTTTCTCATGTTGAAGCATTTGGTAGAATTGAGTGCTGCTTGTACCTTTAAAAAAAGGATTATGCGCAATGACTGGCATATCAATGACCCCCCCCCCAAGTCTAGCAAGGAGCAAGGACAGAAAAAGAGAATGAACTTTGAAGCAAAGCCATAGATAGTGTTCCCATATAAAGGGGAACACAAGAAAGGGCTCTGGGCTATGCCACTAAGTCCTACAACCCTCATAAAGTGGAGGATCAGAGGGAAGTTTGACATTCACACTAAACAATGCTCCGGGTTTGGGGGGGGGGAGGGGAGCACGGGAGAAAGGAGGGAGGGGGGTAAAAGGAAGGGGGAAAGGGGGAGGGAGCAAGGAGGACTGAGGAGGGGTGGAGGGAGGGAGGGGACCACGGTACCTATTAAGTTTGTGTGAGTGGAAAAATAATAATAATAATAATAAAAGGTTTAAAGTTCTCCCCAGCTCATAATAATCCTCATTTCTACCCTTTGTTGTCACAACTGTTGTGAAGATCAGTTGTCCCTAATCACCACACTTGAATTGTTTGTTGTATTCTTGTAATAGAATGCTGTTTCAAAGAACCTGTCCTTCTATGTTATGTAGTAAAAATGTGAGGTAGACAAATATGATAGTCTACCTGCTTGAAGAAAATGGGAGTGAATATACTAGTAATATATATTCTTTGGCCTTTACTCTGAAATACTTATACAATGGAATACTTGACCAGTAGGAATTAGTAATATGAAGAATGATGAAAGGTGATTAGAAAAACTTAGGTAATAATGCGAAAAATGACTGTGGGGCACATAAAACTGCAAATAAGATGGAAAAGCAGGAGAGAGCCAGAAAGACAACAAAGTCAGTGTTCTCCAACAGCTTTGAGTGGGTGATTCTATATCAGCCCAACTAAATACAAAGATGGATCTGTATGACCTACCTGATTTGAGTTTCGAATAAGGTTTCCAAGTAACATAAAGGATATCTCACTAAATTTATGCCATTAAATTTTTTTTGGCAGTGCTGGAGATAAAACCCAAGGTATCTCTGTGTGTGTGTGTGTCTCTCTCTCTGACTCTGTGTGTGTGTGTGTATGTGTGTGTGTGTGTGTGTGTGTATGTGTCAGAGGGCACTGTGTGTACCTATAAAGGATGATCAAGGGTGACTTCGAGAATCATCCTGGATTGCTTATACTTCCTTTTTGCTTTACTCTGGAATTGCCTAGGCTCAGTCCACGAAGGCCAAAGTGCAGGTATTTTTACATGGGACCTTGGATCTGGACTCGAGTCCTTCTGCTTGTGAGGCAGAGTCTTAACCCCAAGCCACTTGCGCCACTGAGATAGATCCTCATTCCACTAACAGAAAGTCATTTTTAGCATAATATGAGATAGGATTTTTTTAGAAGTAAGTGTTCATTATTTCCCTAAAACTCTAATGGAAGAAGGTGTCTTGCAATATCATTTGCTAAATCTGGTGACATTTAATAGCTAAGGTCTTACTGGAGCTATTATTTACATTTATCTTAATTTATTTCTTTCCAAATCAAAACACGTTAGTCGAATTATACTTTAAAATAAAATGTCCTCAGAGACATGCCAAATAAACGTTAGCTTACCAAAGAAAAGTTTACCAGTCTCTTTGTACTGATCTGCTTCTGAAACAGGTTTTCTTAGACATCTTTCAATATAAACACCTATTCATCTTGCACTCAGCACAAGGCATGGAGAAATTACTAAGGGAGTCTCTAAGCTATTGGTGACCTCCATAGAGAAGCAAAAAAGTAGACCAGAAAGAACAAGACAGAAATACTGTAAAAATGAAAGGCCAATTCTCTGAACTAGCTTCACGTAGCCAGGAAGGGACTTCTAGCTGCTGGAAATTTGGGAGTCTCAATAAGAAATGAAGCCAGCAATTGTCTGATGAATGTGAAGATCTTAGTTAAACATAATTGATTAATTAGTATTTATCCAAAACATGATTTAATTAAACTCAAACACTTTGGCTTGACAGTTTTTCAAAATTATTTAAAAATGAAGAAAATCCCTTCCTATACTTAAGGGGAACACAAGAAAGAGTTCTAGGAAATGCCACTGAGTCTTTACACCTCATCACTGAGGAGGACCCAGAGGAAAGTTTAATATACTCATTAAATGATGCTTCAGAGATGGGGGGGACAGGGGTTCCTATTATGTTTATATGAGCAGAAACAAATAAAAAAAGAAAAAGAAAACAAAAACAAACAAACATAAAAGATAATGTAAATCTTAGAGTAGATATTTTGTAACCCTGAACAGGTCTTTTATATCAATAAATGTAAGATTTGCTAGGAAAAAAAATGAAGAAAATCTCAGTATTTCCAGACAGGGAGGGATGCAAAGGGAAGAATTTTTATATGTAGTATTCCAAAAAGAAATGACGAGGTTTACACCAAAAAATTAATTGTAATAACAAGTTCGCTGAGTATGGTGGTACACACTTCTGATGTCTGAATTTGGGAGGTTGGGGTAAAACAATCTTGAACTCTGGATTAGTCTGGGAAACCAAGAAAGAAAGAAAAGACAGAGAGAAAGAAAAGACGAGAGAAAGAAAGGGAGAGAGACGAAAGGGCAGGCAGGATAGATGAAGGGCAGTGGCATGGGAAGGGGATGGAAGGGGAGGAACAGAAGAGCGGGGGAGGAGAGAGACGGAGGGAGGGCAGGAAAGGAAAGGAAAGGAAAGGAAAGGAAAGGAAGGAAAGGAAAGGAAGAAAAGGAATGGAAGGAAAGGAAATGAAAAGGAAAGGAAAGGAAAGGAAGGAAAGGAAAGGAAAGGAAGGAAGGAAGGAAGGAAAGGAAAGGAAAGGAAGGAAAAGGGAAAGGGGAGGGGAGAGAAAGAGAGAGAGAGAAGGAAGGAAGGAAGGAAGGAGAGAGAAAGGAAAGAAATAGAAAGAAAGAAAAAGAGAGGAAAGAGAGAGAGAAAGAAGAGTGAGAAGGAAAGGAAGGAAGGAGAAAAAGAGAAGAAAGAAAGAAAGAAAGAAAGAAAAGAAGAAAGAAAGAAAGAAAGAAAGAAAGGAAAGAGAGAGGAGGAGAGAGAAGAGAGAGGAGGAAGGAAGGAAGGAAGGGAAGGAGGAAGGAAGGAAGGAAGGAAGGAAGGAGGAAGGAAGGAGGAGGAAGGAAGGAAGGAAGGAGAGAAGAAAGAAAAGAAAGAAAAGAAAAGAAAAGAAAAGAAAGAAAAGAAAAGAAAAGAAAAGAAAAGAAAAGAAAAGAAAAGAAAAGAAAAGGAAAGAAAAGAAAAGAAAAGAAAAGAAAAGAAAAGGAAAGAAAAGAAAGAAAAGAAAAAAAAGAAACCAACCTGGAAATGACAACGGTAGAAGGAGTGAATAGACTCTAGAGAACAGCCATGCAGGGACAGTCTCTGAAGGTTTTAGAAAGCGATCCCTCACTTCTGGGATTACCCTGAAGGAACACACTCTTTGCTAATTTATGAAAGGATATGGAGATGAGTTCTCCAGAGCAGATAAGCTAACTCCATCAAAAGAAATAGCCCACCTGGAGGTGGGCACAAGATGAACTGGATTGGGCCCCAATATGAGCTAACCAATGAGAAAAAGCCATTTTTCCTGGGTTTGCCTAAGTGTATAAATACACCTGATCTTGGCAGCCACCTTTGATGCTTGCCCTTCTTGGCATTTCACACCTGGAGTCCATGAGTTTTTCGGGGTGCCTTCCCCTCATGGTACTCCATGTCTGGAGTCCATGAGTCCTTTTCTTTTTCTCCTCTAATAAACACTACCTTAATACCCTACATGTGTTATGGTCTCAATCTTCAACTCCAAACACAGATCCTGGATACAATACAGACTCCTAAAGAGTGACCCTGCAACATTTGGCGAGCCAGTAACTCTCCCATCTCCCACATATAAATTGTGTGTGTGTGTGTGTGTGTGTGTGTGTGCGTGTGTGTGTGTGTGTGTGTGTATGTGTAAAGAGACTGAATTGGTAGCTTGTAATTTTTCCCCCCAAAAAAAAATGTCTTGACCTAGATGAAGTAGAAGCTGCTTCCATGTTACCTATTCAAGGGCAAGAGTGAGTGTAAGAAGGAACAGAATTTATTCCAATGAGAGAGGGAAGACTTCAGACTTTCACAAAGGCTGAAAAGTCCAAAGAAAGACAATGAAGTCAAAATATGAGCAGTAAGCCAAACTAAACACAATTTCAGATGTATGCCTCCTTGACAGTGGAAAGAAAAGAGAAGTCCAATCTAAAAGGTAAGCCAAACAGCCCTGGAGAAAAGACTGACTGGCAGTGCTATCCTTAGGACAAGACTGTCCACTACCACCACCACTAAAACTACTATCATACTATCACCATTCTCTAAGGAGCAACTACAAAGCACTGTGACCATTTTAGAGATTCCTACATTTCATTGCAACAGATCAAACTGTGGGTAAGGAAGGACAGCTTCTATAAGCCCGGGGCCTTCCTAAGTATCCAATCCAATTATGGTTTTTGATGTAACAGTAATCCCTCCAGTACATGGGTCATCAGTGGTTATGAATTCTATTTTGTCACTGTGCTTGACTGGAAGGCAATGGGCAGGCACCAACCTGAGAGACAGCTACTAAGCTACACTGGAGACCTAAGGAAATATGACAACTACAAGACAAGACAGTTGAATTTGACCTGTCATAGTTCCAGACAAACAGTTGTAGAGGGGAGGAAGTTAGGCTGTAAAGAGCAGGAGGCTTGACTCAGGCAGTGAAGTACTTAGGGAAAGGTAACCCTTCATGGGCTGGAGCAGATCTCATCAATTGTTGATAACCCTGGAATCGACAGTCCTGAGTCAAAGATCATTGATAGGTCAAACTCTAGAGCAAGGATTCAGTTGGAAGAATGCTTGGCAGCATACAGGAGCCCCTGGATTCAATCCCTTGCCCCTATAAACCAGGTATGGTGGCTCGAACCTACAATACTAGCACTCCAGGGCATGCGGTCAGAGGACTGGAAGTTCAAGGTCACCCAATAAAAAGAAGTCAACACAGCCCAGACACCCTTCTGCTAAAGGACACAGGGGTCCTCAAGCCCACCAAAAGAACCCAGCCTGCACCCCAGGCAGTCTCAGGCAGCCCTCAATTTCTTGGTTCACCCCATATACACCTCACTAGTCATTTAAAAAATCCAGGAATCTACTGGGCACCACAGAAGCCTAAGGCATCTAACCATTGCTATCCAACTGAAAAATCCCAAGAATCACACCACTGAAGCAGGATAGTCATATCACCCAACCATAAGATAATATTTTCCATTTGCTCTCAGGTGACAGTCACTTCCTACTTAAGACTATCCCACATTGCACCTACTCCTACTGACTCAGTCTTTCAGCTTAACATACCCCTAATAAACACTCAAAGTTGCCATCTCTCCTTCAACTCTAACCCCCCACACCTCAAGTTACTTTACCTACACTATCCTAACTTCTTGAAGTTGTGCAGATACTTAAGCAAAACCTTACCCATCAAACCTGATTCCAAATATTACATCCACCCCAATGGCTCTTAGTCCCTCACTGCCACACACCCCCTAATAAACTCTAAAAATTGTCATCTCTCCCTCAGCTATAACTCCCTTATTCCTAACTACAATATCTTCTCAAAGCTTTTCTGATACTTAAGTCAAACATCATCCATCAAATATAACTCCCAATCTCAACTTCCTAATTAAAATTAGAATATAAACCTTTTCACCTCCAAACCAGGGCTGGGCTTATACACTCTAAGTGCACTACAGTTACCATACCCACAAAGTGACACTAAGTAATCCTAGACTAGCCCTTAAATAATATCCCATCACAATCCAGAGAAATAATTCCAATGGCTATCAAAGTCAGGCAGCACCATCTGACTCACAAGAGTCAGAAACATATTCAAAAAAGCAACCAAAAATATGACATAAGATGCCTAACTCACATCAAAAAACCACATAACAGGAAAAAATGTCTCCTACCCAAAACGCCAACTTCATAACAATAGATTCCAACCAGAATAATTTCTGGATATTATCCAAGAAAATAATAATGGAGATTAATAAATTCCAAAGGGCTGTTATTAATATGATCCAGGAATGGGGAGAGGAAAAACAAAAGAAATGAGAAGAATTCTGAAAGGAGATGAACAGAGCATGAACATATATGAGCAGGAAACTAATAAGCAGCTAAATGAGATTTAAAAAAAAAAAAAAAGGCAATCCCTTTCTGCCTGTATGGGATGCTCATGGTCCAGGGAGGTAGCACACACTGCTCATCAGGTAAGTGCCCCCAGCTCACCCTAAGGCCCCAGGTCATCCACTCCTCCCAGCTCCTCCCAACACCCAGTTAGAGCAGGACCCAGCCTACTCAGGGCTAGGGAGGGTCACTAGGCCACACCCCGGGTCCCCAGGTTAACTGCGCCTTCACCAGCACCTCTGCCCTTTCCACCTGCCCAGGACGCTCCCAGTCCAGGGAGGACACACTGCTCATCAGAATTCAACAGAGTCTAAAGAAAACCCAAGCAAACCTCTAGGGGACAAAGGCCATACATCTGAAGTCCTCTAAAATCATCCTATCACATGGGAGAGATTCTTCACATCCAGCCCAAAGATAAGTAAACCCACTTTGTACCATCCTGTTCCTTTCAATTATTAGTTACTGTAGAGTAACTTTTCCATATAGCCACCACCAAAACATATATGACTTCAGGGACTATACCACTCACCCTCACATATCACCAAGATACTAAATCGTAAAAGTGCACTGCCATACTTATATTCATCCCCTGTCCACTAAACCTGACTTAATTGATGTTCTCACAGTCTAATAGCCTCACTTAGGAAATAACAACAAAAGACAAGTATACCCAACTCCAAGGCAAACAATACTAATAACTGCTCAAGAGTAGTAATACCAACTAATTCAGTTCAGTCAAAAATGCACAGAAACTGAAAGGTATTAAGAGATAAAACAACAATACCCAAGTCAAAGTGCACAACTAAGAGAAACAAAACCCAAGAAAACAAATCTCCCACCAAAAGAATTAACCCCATAATAATAGATTCCAACCAGAACAAATTCACAGAAAATAGCCAAGAAAGCCAGGCCCAAGATAATGACTTTCAAAGCATAATCATTACCATGATCAATACTGTGAAAGAGGAAATCTTGGAGGAGTTAAACCTCATCAACCACTTTGAACAGACACACAACAGACACTTGGAGGAGTTGAGAAAAACAGTTCAAGAAACAAAAATAGGCATAGAGCAATTAAAACAGTCTCAAACAGAGTTTAAAATTGAACTAAAAGACAAATTCAACCCAGAACTCAACAGAGAGTCTTATTAGCAGAAATAACGAAGCAGAAAATAGAATTTCAGATCTTGAAGACAAAGTGGAAGAATTAACCAGTTCAATGGAAGAGGTGGTCAAAGCCAAAAAGATACTTGAGATAAATATTCAAGAGTTATGGGACACTCTGAAGAAGGCTAACATGCGCAGTCATGGAATATCAGAACAAGAATCCCAAAACACCACACCTGAGGAAATTTTTCAAATTATCATCAAGGAAAACTTTCCTAATCTAAAGGAAGAGAGGCCCATCCAAATACAAGAGGCATTCCACAACCCAAACAGATATGACCAAAATAGAAACTCGCCATGGCAAATAATAGTTAAAACACTCTACATTCAAGAAAAAGAAATGGTGGTGAGAGGGTATGGAGAGGTGGCTCAGGGGTTAAGCCTCTGCCTTCCAGGCAGAAGGTCCTGAATTCGGATCCTAGACCCCATGTATAGACACTGGGCAGAAGCGGGGGCAGCCTGCGCTTCTGGCCCTGGTAGGGTGGAGCCTGTGAATCCCGGGGCAGAGTAAACAAGGAGGAGGTGGAGGCAGTCCATGGTGGTTCCCAAATTCGCTTGTGGTTCAACACACACACACACACACGCACACACGAACACACACACACAATTAAATAAAAAAAAATATATAAGAAATGGTGCTGAGAGCTTCAAGGGAAAAAAAGTTACTTTTAAAGGTAAACATTAAAATAACAAATGACTTCTCAATGGAAACATTAAAAGCAAGAAAAGCTTGGAGAGAGGTACTTCAAGTATTGAATGAACAAAAATGTCAACCCACGCTGATATACCCAGCAAAACTATTCATCATGATCAAGGGGGAAAGAAAATTTTTCCAGCACAAAGACAGTTTGAAAGCTTACATGTCTACCAAACCAGGCATTCAAAAAATGCTAGAAAACATACTCAATCTTGAAAAAAAGAACAAGCTTGTCCAGGAGGAAAGAAGGGAAGTATAATACCACCAAAACCTAAAAGCCAAGTAATACACTTATGAAAGCCACTAAACATAAAAAGTGTCAGGAATTAAAAGTAATTTCTCCATAATAACATTAAATGTCAATGGAATTAACTCACCAATCAAGAGACAAAGATTACAAACTTGGATCAAAAATCACAACCCATCTTTCTATTGACTTCATGAAACTCATCTCACCACAAAAGATAGGCACAACCTAAAAATGAAAGGCTGGTCAAAAATTCTGCAAGCTAATGAAACCAGGAAACAGGCAGGGTAGCTATTATGCTATTGGACAAAGTGGAATTCAAACCAAAAAAATTATAATAGACACAGATGGATATTACATTTTAGTCATAGGTACAATTCACCAGGAAGACTTCGCAATACTGAACATATATGCACCAAATACGGGCCCCTCCACATTCATTAAGCAAATGCTACAGTGTCTAAAGAAAGAAATCAACCCCAAAATGATAATTCTTGGGGATTGCAATACTGCCTTCTAAACATGGGACAGATCAACAGGTAAACACTTGACAGAGGGGATGGAGAGGTGGCTCAGGGGTTAAACCTCTGCCTTGCAGGCGGAAGGTCCCGAGTTTGGATCCCAGATCCCACGTATAGACGCCAGGCGGAAGCGGGGACGGCCTGCGCTTCTGGTCCTGGTAGGGCGGAGCCTGTGAATCCCGGGGCAGAAGGAGGTGGAGGCGTCCATGGTGGTTCGCGAATTCATGCGTGGTTCTGCACACACACACACACACACACATGCGCGCGCACGTTTACATACAAATGCACATGCACACAGTTGAATAAATAATAATAAAAAAACTTGACAGAGTCACATTGGAACTTAAAAAAACTCTTATTAAAATGAAACTTATAGATCTTTATTGAACTTTTCATCCACACAACAAAGAATACACATTTTTCTCAGCAGTACATGAAATGTTCTCCAAAATAGCTCACATATTGGGCAACAGAACAAATCTCCACATATACAGGAAAGTTCAAATTCTAGCCTGTACCCTATCAGACCACCACGGCCTAAAGATGGACATCCACAACACATCAAACAAGAGAAAATACACTAACTCCTGAAAACTTAACACTATGATGCTGAATGAGAACTGGATTCAGGAAGAAATTAAACAGGAAATTCAAGATTTCCTGAAAGTGAATGATAATGAAAATACAACTTACCAAAATCTCTGGGACACAATGAAAGCTGTTCTAAGAGGTAAGTTCATAGCTCTTAATACCTACATCAAAAAAAAATGGAAACATCAGAAATAAACAACTTAACAATGCAGCTTAAAGCTTTAGAGAAACTAGAGCAATCTGATCCCAAAGTAGTAGAAGAGAGGAGATTAGCAAAATAAGGGGAGAAATATCTGAAATCGAGATTAAGAAAACAATAGAAAAAATCAACCAGTCAAAAAGCTGGTTCTTTGAAAAAATCAATAAGATTGATACACCCCTAGCTAAATTAACCAAAAGCAGGAGAGAGAAAACCCAAATTAACAAAATCAGAAATGAACATGGAGGTATCACCACTGATACCCTAGAAATCCAGAAAATTATAACATCATATTTCAAAAACTTATACTCTGTGAAGTTTGACAACACAAAAGAGATGGATGAATTTCTAAGTAAACACAACTTACCTAAATTGAATCAGGAAGTTGTGAATTATTTAAAGAGTCCTATAACATATAAGGAAATTGAGGAAGTAATCTTGAATCTTCTCACCAAAAAATGTCCTGGACCAGATGGATTCAGCACAGAGTTCTACCAGACATTTAAGGAGTCAATAACACCAATACTCCTTAAACTGTTCCATCAAATAGCAAAGGAAGGAACACTACCAAATTCCTTCTATGAAGCTAATATCGTTTTAATCCCAAAACCTAATAAAGACTCACTTAAAAAAGAAAACTATAGGCCGATCTCTCTGATGAACACAGACGCAAAGATTCTCAACAAAGTTTTAGCAAATCGGATCCAAAAACATATCAAAAAGATCCTTCACGGGGACCAAGTAGGCTTCATCCCCGGCACACAAGGTTGGTTCAACATACGCAAATCAATCAATGTAATTCATCATGTAAACCAGTCCGAAGTCCAAGAACACATGATACTCTCGATAGATGCAGAAAAAGCTTTTGACAAGATCCAACAGCCTTTTATGATCAAAACACTAGAGACAGTAGGAATCGAAGGAACATTTATCAATATAATAAAAGCTGTATACAACAAGCCCACAGCAAGGATTATGCTCAATGGGGAACAATTGGAAGCATTCCCACTTCGATCAGGAACTAGACAAGGCTGTCCACTCTCACCACTTCTATTCAATATTGTACTTGAAGTCTTAGCTGAAGCCATAAGACAAGAAAGGGACATAAGAGGGATTCAAATCGGCAAGGAAGAAGTCAAGCTATCCCTATTTGCAGATGACATGATCTTAAACCTGAGGGATCCCAAAAACTCCACCAGGAAGCTCCTGGAACTAATTGAGAAGTTCAGCGGGGTGGCAGGATACAAAATAAATGTGCAAAAATCAGAGGCCTTCCTATATGCCCAGAATGAAAGAAGTGAAAAAGCCTTGAAAGAAACAATCCCATTTACTATAGCCCCTAAAAAAATGAAATACCTTGGTATAAACCTAACCAAGGAGGTAAAAGACGTTTACAATGAAAACTTTAAAACGCTAACAAAAGAAATTGCAGAAGACACCAGAAGGTGGAAAGACCTCCCTTGTTCCTGGATTGCCAGAATCAACATCGTAAAAATGACCATCCTACCAAAGGCAATATACAGATTCAATGCTATACCAATCAAAATCGCAAAGCAATTCTTCAAAGAAGTTGACCAAACAATCTCAAAGTTCATATGGAGGCACAAAAGACCCAGGATAGTACTCCCTAATAGGTGGCTCCTAATACCAAACCCACCCAGCCCATCTTGAGACACTCATAGGTAAATCTATGTATTACCTACAGTAATTGCAAGGATTATGAACAGGAGGGATGGGGTTGGAGGGCTACACCAGAAACAAG
The DNA here is from genome assembly GCA_023101885.1 of Typhlomys cinereus. Lineage (NCBI taxonomy): Eukaryota > Metazoa > Chordata > Mammalia > Rodentia > Platacanthomyidae > Typhlomys > Typhlomys cinereus. Next base: position 14,071 of record JALPQD010000861.1, read on the forward strand.
GAGAGAAGTGACCATGTTACAGTAGAGAAAATAGGCCTCCATCAAGGACTGCAAGAAAGTAATATGACACCGAGTTAAGTTCACAATTCGTTCCTTATCATTTACAACTAAGGGGGTATGAACTCACCAGAAGGGGAGGGCATATAGTCCGGCAGATTAAAAAGTAACCATTTTGCAAATGGGTGATTGACCCCTCCCATTGCCAAATGCCATATGACCCTGCGATTCCACTTTTGGGTATAAGTATTACATCTACCCTTGAATGTGCTCTTATAATAAGACTCCAGTTTAACAGCTTTCTGTCTCTGGCCAGGGGGTGACATACAGTGCCCATCACGATGGAGTGAAGGGCATTGCAGGACCAACAAAACTGCAAAAGAAAATCAACGAACCACTATCCAGAACTTCAGAGACTCTATATCAACCACCTAGAACTAGGCCAGACTAATCTCTCCCCATCCTGAAGCTCAGGGACATTTGCGGAAGAGGGGGCGGTAAGAGTGTAAAAGCAAAAGGATGGGAGGAGCAATGATTTGCAAGATACTCCACACAAGTTAGGGCCGAAGCAATAATAATTGGACATTGCATGCCCGGCGCAATGTCCAACACACTATTGACCTCACAAAGTCTAGCATCTGCTAAAGGCACCAAGATCCTTGGAGGCAAGGGATTGACAGCCACAGTAGTGTTCCTATGCTTAAGGGAACACAGGAATGGGTTCAGGGAAATGCCACTGGGTCCTTGTACGTCATCGGAGAGGAGGGCCCAGAGGAGAGTCAGGCATGCACAAGAAAGGACTCTGGGAATTAGGGCGGGAGGCACGGGGGGATGGGGCGGGAGGGGTGAGGGGAGGGAGAGCAGGGGATTCGGGGGGGGGGGAGGGAACTGGTGTACCTATTAAGTTTTTATGAGCTGAAATAATAAAAAATGTATTAAAATAAAAAAAAAGAAAACTAAACACCAAGGAAACAAATGGCCCAATTAAAAAATGGGCCTTGGCAGGCACATTAAAGGATTCTCCGGAGATTGGGGAGGGGGAAGACACTGGAGGATGGGGAGGGAGGGGTGAGTGGAGGGGGAACAGGGGGTCGGGGGGAGGAGGAGGGAGGGAGGGAACTGATGTACCTACTAAGTTTGTATGAGCAGAAATAATAATAAAAAATGTTTAATGTAAAAAAAAAAATGGGCCTTGGAACTCAAAAGAAACTTTACCAGGGAAGAAATTGAAATGTTTAACAAATTATCTTTTAAAAATGCTCCGCATCCTTAGCCATCAGAGAATTGCAAATCAAAACCTCCCTGAGATATCATCTCACCTCCGGTCAGGATGGCAAAAATCCACAATACAAACAACACCAAATGCGGAGAGGATGTGGTGAGAAGGGAACTCTCCTACATTACTGGTGGGAATGCAGGCTTATACAACTACTCTGGCGATCAGTATGGCAATTTCTACAAAAGCTAAAGATTGAAATGCCATATGACCCTGCTATTCCACTTCTGGGAATAATCCCTCATACAGCAAATACTCACCTCAATGACACAAGCAAGACACAAACAAGCATGTTCATAGCAGCACTGTTTACGATAGCAAAGTCAGGGAATCAACCCAAGTGCCCAACAGTTGACAAGTAGATAAGGAAAATGTGGAACATTTATACAATGGAATGCTTCTCAGCCATCAAAAAAGAAGAATTAATGAAATCTGCTGGGAAATGGATGGAATTTGAAAAAATTATACGGAGTGAAGTATCCCAGACATGGAAAATTAAGTGCCGTATGTACTCCCTAATAGGTGGATCCTAGTACCAAACCCACTTAGTTTCACACTCAAAGATAAATCTCTGTAATACCTACAGTAATTGCAAAGACCATAAGCATGGAGGGAAGGGGAAGGAGGGCCCCACCAGAAACAAGGAGAGAGAGGATCATGCTGCAGCAGAGAAAATAGACCACCATCAAGGACTGCAAATAAGTAATGATACATCTGGTTGGGCTCCCAGACTCTTCTTAGTGGTCACTTGCATCTAATGGGGTATTATCTCACCAGAAAGGGAGTGCATACAGTCTGGCAGATAGACTGACCCCCACACACACTCACAATGGTCTTCTACCCTTATTCCATCTACCTTTGAATATACTCGTATAATAAAACTCTATTTTAACAGCATTTTATCTCTGGCCAGGGGGTGATATCCAATACTCATCAGGATGGAGCCAAAGGTGGTACAGGAACAGCAAAACTGGAAACATAAAAACAACAAACCATAATTCAGAACATCAGAGACCCTACATTAATCACCTGGAACCAGACCAGCCTAATCTCTTGCTATCCGAAACCTCAGGGAAATTTGCGGAAGAGGGGGCAGTAAGATTGTAAGAGTCTAAAGATGGGGAGGAGCAATGATATGCAAGATACTCCACGGAAGTTAGGGCCGAAATAATCATAACAGGACTTTGCATGACCTGCACAATGACCGACATAGCATTGACCCCCTAAAGTCTATCATGGATCACAGGCACTAGGATCCTTAGAAGCAAGGGATTAATAGCTACAGTAGTCCTCCTATACTAAAGGGGAACACAAGAAAGGGCTCTAGGCAATGCTACGCATTACACCTCATTAGAGTGGAGGACCTAGAGGGAATCTTGACATTCACACTAAAGGATGCTCCAGGGATGGGGGGGAGAAGGCAATGGGAGAACAGGGGAGGGGGAGAAAGGAGGGGGAAAGGTGGGAGGGAGCAAAGGGGTCAGGAGGGTGGAGTTTGTACAAATGGAAAAAATAAATTAATTAATTTTTTTAAAATTAAAAAGGCAATCAAGAGTCTGGAGAGGAAGCTTAGGGGTTAAACTTCTGCCTCAAAATCAGAAGTTCCTGAGTTCAGATCCCAGATCCCATGTAAAAATGCCAGGCAGAAATGGTGGCAGCCTGCACTTCCAGCTCTGGAAGGCATAGCCTTGGAAGCTCCAGAGCAAAGCAAAGAGTAGGTAGTACAATCCAAGGTGATTCCCAAAGTCATCCTTGGTCCTCCAGAGGTACACACATACACTATTCCAATGGTTATCAAATCAGGCAACACCAACTGCTATATCCAGCTACACTATCAGTTATGATTAAACATGAAAGAAAAATCTTCCACAACAAAATAAACTGAAGGTTTACATGGCCACCAAACCACGTCTGCAGAAGATTCTAGAAAAAAAACAAAACTCAGGACTGAAGAAAAGGATAAATACACTCAAGAAGATTGAAGAGGGAAAAACTGCCTGCACAACTACTAAGCAAAGAACCACAAATATAAAAATCACAAAATTCAGAAAATGACAAGAATCAACAAACATTTCTCAGTTATAATGAACTTGCCTCCCCCAATCAAGAGACATAAGCTAACAGCATGGATTAAACATCACAACCAATCAATTTGCTGCCTTCAAGAAACATACATCACTGTGAAAAATAGGCACTATCTCAAGTTGAAAGCCTGGAAAAAAGCACTCCAAGCAAATGTAACTAAGAAACAAGCAGGAGTAATCATCCTAATATCTGACAAAATAGACTTCAAAGCAACACAAATCATAAGAGAAACAAAAGACTACTACATTCTCATTAAAGGAATGATACATCGAGAAGAGTTCACAATTCTAAACATATACACATCAAATATATAGGCTCACCCACATTCATTAAACAAACACTACAATGTATGGAACATCAAATCAACCTAAACATGGTAATAGGGGATTTCAGCATCCTAGTCTCACCAATAGGTCAAATGCCAAAAAATGAACAAAGATACACTGCAACTAAATCAAACCATAATCCAAATGGACCTGACTGACATCTACTGAACTTTTCATCCTAATACTCAAATGTGCACGTTATTTTCAGTAGCCCATGGAACTTTCTCCAAAATAGACCACAATACTTGGTTACAAAGCAAGCCTCACAAATACAGGGAAATCAAAATTACATCCTATAGTCTATTTGATCACCATGGAATAAAACTAGAAATCCATAACAAGATAAACAACAAAAAGTATGTAAACTCTTAAAAACAAAACAATATATTACTGAATGAAGAATAAGTCCAGGCTGAAATCAAAATGGAAATACAAAAATTCCTAGAACTTAATGATAATAAAATGCAACGTACCGAATGCAATGAAAGCCGTCCTAAGAGGAAAGTTATAGCACTCAACATCTACATAAAAAAATAAATAAAAAGATCACAAGTAAATAACCTAACAATGCAGCTTAAAGCCTCAAAGAAACAATAGCAAACCAACCCCAAAAGCAGCAGAAAGGCTGAGATTAATAAGATCATGGGAGAAATAACTTCGTACAAAAAAAGCAAATACTAAAACAACAATTAAACAAATTTTTAAAAATAAACAAGATTGATAAATGTTTAGCCAAATTAACCAAAATCAAGAGAGGAAAAGCCCAAACTGATAAAATTAAGAGATGAAAATGTAACTATCACAACTTATACCAAGGAAATTCTGAGAATCATAAGGTTATACTTCAAAAGTTTATACCCCACCAAATTTGACAATTAGAGAGAAGCAGATGAATTTCTAAGCACATGTAATCTAACAAATTTGAATCAGGATTAATTGAATTATTTAAACAGTCCTATAACAAGTGGTGAAATAAACACAGTAATTACAAGTTTCCCAACCAAAAAAAAGCCTACAACCAGAAGGATTTAGCGCAGAATTCTACCAGACATTTAAGGAACAATTACTTCCACTACTTTTCAACTCAAATTATTCCACAAAATAGAAAAGGAAGGAACACTTTCAAACTCTTTCTATGAAGGCAATGTTAACCTGATCCCATAACAAAATAAGGACACAACATAAAAGAAAACTACAAGACAATCTCAAAGATGAACACAAACGCAAAAAAAAAAAACCTCAACAAACTACTAACAAGCTGAATTCAAAGACATATCAAGAAGATCATTCACAAAAAGAAAAAATCACTCACAATGACCATGTTTGGTTTGTTCCAGAACACAATATTGGTTCAATATACACAAATCAATGAATGTAATTCATCATATAAACAAAAGAAAGACAAAAATCACAGGATGCTCTCAATAGATGCAGAAAAGCTTTTGATAAAATTCAACACCTCTTTATGATATAAGCTCTGGAGACAACATGGATAGATGGAACATACATCAACACAATAAAGTCCATATGTAATAAACCTATAACAAAAACCATCCTAAATAGTGGAAAACTTGAAGCATTCCCACTTAGATGAGGAAAAAGACAAGGCTGTCTACTCTCAACACTTCAGCTTAATATTGTACTTGAAACTTTAGCTGGAGCCATAAGACAAGAGAAGGGGATAAAAGGTATATGTTGCAGTTCACCTGCATGGTTGCTGATAAATGACCATCAAACAGCTTAAGGGAACAAGAGTTTATTCTCTCTTATGATTCCTAGTTACAGTTCTCAGTCCAGCTTGATGGGAGGGCATGCACCAACACCAGGGCCAAGGGAACTAGCTACACCATCACCACATAACGGCTGAGAGAAGGACAATCCTTACTTGCCAGACCAGCATGTCTGGCCAAATGAACAGAAGGATGCCAACTCTCTCAACCAGCTTTCAGTGATTTATTCCAGGGCCTAATTCCACCCACCATAGGCTGGGCCTTCAACATCAGCTAGATAATCTCTTGCAGGTTTGCTCTGGGCTTAACTCAACCACTAATTCTCTACAAATGTGCCCAGAGCTCAAACCTTCAACAGTCAAGTTGACACCTGTGCTTAACTGCGATACTCCACCCCTTGTCAACTTGACAAAAAAACAATAGCACTTTTAAACTGTAACCTTCAATCCTTGTCCCCATAGGTGTTAAAAGTTACCTTAAAAATATAAATACGTTTTATTTTATTATTTCTAAATCTCTAAAAGTTCTCAGAGAAATTTTAAAATGTTCTGTCATTAAAAGTTAAATTATTAAAATGCTGGAACTGAAAGTCCTAAAAAAACTCAAATCTTTTAACTATAAGAGTCCATCATAACAAAATATGTTAAATACTTCAACAAGATAAAACATCAAAATAGAAGTATCATAGCACAATAAGAAAACATTGCATTAAAATCAAGTCCAGCAAATCACTGCATCCTGTACTTCAATGTCCATCATCTGCCACTCATCACGTAGTCAAGGTGGCACAAAGATTCTAGGCATTCCCAGTCCCTGTTTGCAGCTCAAAGTTATAAAAGTGGAGTTCCTTGAACCAGGCTGTATTTCCACTCCCCGTCGTCCTCAGCATACATCCCACAGTTCTGGCATCTCCAACACTCTGGGTTCGCCTCGCAGCTATAAGCTTCGCCTTCTCTTGCAGGAACTCTATGTCTGCCACTTGGTTTCAAGCTTTTGCTGCTTTCCATTAACTCCTCAATCTTCACCAAAACCAGTACCACCTAGGGGACACTGCCAGACTCTGAAGCAAGTTCAAAATGCAGTTTGGTCCACTTGAGCCACAGCTGCACCAATCTTGTGCTCTGATACTGGAAAAGCCTCTTCTAGGCAGCCAAACTTCCAAAGGGCAAGAAACAGCTTTAATCTGGGCTTTCAGCCCCTGAAAGAATCTGGGTTTTCAAACCACGAACTTACTATATGGTGGTTTTCATGTCTTCCACCATCCCAATGCAAGTCACTAGGTTCTCCTTCACTGATACTCATTTCTCCAACAGCAGCAGATATTCTGCTGCCTGCCCTTTCCAAATCCAGAGTTTCGCAGCCACCAACACAGCTCTCCTCTGTCAAGCAAACCAGTCTATCGTCTTTAAATTCAAATTCAACAAAGTCCTCTTTTCCCTCATCACAAACTGGGCCCAAACGATCCACAACTCTCTCACTATTCTCATTGTCCAAATGGCCCATTAAACTCTGCAGAACAGTATTTGTAATCCACAAAGTGAAAATCTTCTAGCATTTCCAACTTTGTCCAGCGAAACCATTCAAAAGCCACAAAATCCACATAGTCAGATTTATCAGTGACACCCCACTCCTAGTACCAAATTCTGTTGCAGTTCACCTGCATGGGTGCTGATAAATGACCATCAAACAGATTAAGGGAACAAGGGTTTATTCTCTCTTACGATTCCTGGTTACAGTTCTCTATCTAGCTTGATGGGAGGGCATGCACCAACACCAGGGCCGAGGGAACTGGCCCCACCATCACCACATAACGGCTGAGAGAAGGACAATCCTTACTTGCTAGACCAGCATGTCTGGCCAAGTGAACAGAAGGATGCCAACTCTCTCAACCAGCTCTCAGTGATTTATTCCAGGGCCTAATTCCACCCACCATAGGCTGGGCCTTCAACATCAGCTAGACAATCTCTTGCAGGTTTGCTCTGGGCTTAACTCAACCATTAATACTCTACAAATGTGCCCAGAGCTCAAACCCTCAACAGTCAAGTTGACACCTGTGCTTAACTATGACAGGAAACGAATGGGAAATGAAGAAGTCAAGCTATCCCTATTTGCAGATTATATTATTCTATACTTGAAAGACCACAAAGGATCCACCAAGAAACTGCTGGAATTAATAAATAGTTCAGTAGAGTGGCAGGCCTATAAACTAAAAATCAGTGGCTCTCCTATATGAAGGATGATTAAAGCCGAAAAGACCCTGATAGAAACAATTACATTTACCATAGCACCAAAAAAATGAAATGTCTTGGAATAAATCTAACCAAGGATGCAAAAACCTATATAATGAGTAAATTAAAATACTAAAATAATATTACAGAATACATCAAAAGATGGAAAGATCTCCCATGTTTCTGGATCAGTAGAATTAGTATTGTAAAAATGACTATCTTACTAAAAGCAATATACAGATTCATTGCAATTGCAATAAAAATTCCAACCCAGTTCTTCACAGAAATTGGTAAAAACAATCTCAAAATTCATATGGAAGCACAAAAGGCTCAGGATAGCAAAAACAACCCTGGGTAATAAAAACACTGTAGGAGGTATTACTATACCAGACTTTATACTACAAAGACATAATAATAAAAACAGCATGGTAGTGGCTCAAAAACATTGATGCAAATCAATGGATTAGTTCAGAAGACCCAGATATAAGCGTATATATCTGCACTTTACTGATTTTTTACATAGGTGTCAAAAAAACACACTGGAAAAATGACTATACCCTCAACAAATGGTGATGGGAAAATCTACATGCAGAAAAATGAAACTGGACCCATGTCTGTCACCCTGCATGAAAATTAGCTCCAAATGAATAAAAAATTTCGACGTTAGACCAGATATTGTCAAACTCCTAGAAGAAAGGATAGGGATGACACTTAAACTGATTGACCTAGGTCAGCATTTTCTGAATAAGATCCCAAAATGCAAGGGAAATAAGACCAACACTCAACAAGTGGGACTTCATGAAATTAAAACATTTCTGTACAGCAAAAGATATTGTTAATAGAGCAAAAGAACAACCCATGGAATGGGAGAAAATCTTCACTAACCATATATCTGATAGAGGACTAATATCTAGACATACAAAAACTCAAAAAATTATAAAGGAAATAAACAATCAAATAAAAATAGACCTTAGAACTAAAAAGAAACTTTTCTCAGGATGAAAATTAAATATCTAACAAGTATCTTAAAAAATGTTCTTCCTCCCTAGTCATTACGGAAATGCAAATTAAAACCACCCTGAGATATCACCTAACCCCAGTCAGAAGGACTAAAATCCAGAAGACAAATAATGCTAACAAGGATGCAGGGAATTGCTTGTGGGAATGAAAACTAATACAACCCCTTTGGAGATCAGTACGGAAATTCTTTAAAAAGTCAAAAATCGATATACCTATATGATTCAGCTATACCACTTCTAGGAATATTCCCAAAGAATACCATGTCTTACTACAAAGACATGTGTACATCCATGTTCATTGAAGCTTTATTCATAATACCAAGAAATAGAATCAACCTAGATATCCAACCGTAGACAAGTGGATAATGAAAATATAGCACATATACACAATGGAATATTAATCAGTTGTCAAGAAAAACGAATTACTGAAATTCGTTGTTAAATGGATGGAATTGAAAGAAATTATGCTGAGTAAAGTATTTCAGACACAGAAAGACAGATGCTGCATTTTCTCCTTTATAAGTGAATGGATCCTAGCCGTGAACCTTCAGAATGATATAAGTAAATGGTAACTTCCATAACATCCAGAAACTACAAAGGAATGTGAGTCGGAGGAGAAGATCTCAAAAAAAGAGTGGAGACAAAAGAATACAGGTAAGAAAATTCCTCAGCACTCAACCAAGATGTGTCCAATTACAATGGTAGATTAATAGGCAGAAAACCACAAATGGCCAGAGTGCTGGATATTGGCAAACATAGGATGCTCAGCACTAATCAAGCCATCAAAATCTCTCTCCATCCCAAGGTTCAGGGAACTTTGCAGAAGAGGAGTGTGAAAACTGTAAGAGCCTAAAGGTAGAGAGATGTACTGCTGGCCCAAGACACTCCAGACAGGATAGGACTGCTATATTCAGGAGTCTACTGCAATGGATTTACTTCTACCAGATCTACAAAATGGCTGACATATCAACATTCCCCCATGGACTAGTGAGGACCTCAAGAGAATCAACTACACAGAGAGAATCTCTGAAGCAAGTTCTGAACAAGAGAACTGGAGCTTCCCCACCTGTGTGTTTACCCACTGAACGGCCATTTAAACTACCACGGAGGCCTGGTTCCTCACTAGCACAGGTGCTTCACATGTGAGAGCCAGGTGATTCATATACAAAGAGGGACTGAATTGGATAAAGGAAGGGAGGGTGGGAAAGGAAGAGGGAAGGATGGTAAGGAGCATGGACATAAAGTCATTTAGTTTGTACATGAAAAAAAGCTTAATAAAAAAGAAGCTAACATGAATTATACTACAGAAAGTCATTAGGGAATGGAGCTCTGAAGGGGGAAAGTAGGCTTTCAGGTCTGAAGAGGAGCTATTTATTTGGAAAGTTAGCCTTCAAATTCCATGAACAAAAAGAGTTTCTGACTCCTGTAATTTCCTAGAGGGGCGGGCATGCTTCTTACCATATGATCTAGCCTACATTATTAGGCAGACAGAAGAGGCCAACCCAGACCTGCGTATACAACAGATGACTGTAAGTACTTCATCTTAAGGAAAAAACTGGTGTTGGGGCCGGGAATGGCCTAATTTCTCCCAGGCTCGTGAGCATCTGGTCTCCCAAAGCAATTACATCTTAAAGCAACAGGTCTAAGGTATAACAGTTTTCAGCTGGAAAAAAAAGTCCTCCAGAGCCACCAATTGCCATCCACTGTCCTATTTCCTAAAAAGATGATTAATTATTGGAAAATCTTGAAAGTACAAAGACATGTCTTCCATCTGTAGAGATCTCAGTGCTGTGGTTAGTTGTCATGCTCCCAACACACATCCAGTGTATTTAGGAGACACCTCCCAACTACATTAGCTACCCCAGAGGGTAGTGTTACAATGACAACAAGTGTTAGGGTTTAAAAAAAATGAGGGTTAAACTTTCAAGGTCAGAAACACTAAGGAAAAAAATGAGAGCTTGCAGCTAGATATGAGATGGCCAGTCTGACCAGGTAAGAGGAAAGACAGGGCTCTAAGAAAAACAACAGTAAATATCAGTAAGGCTGCAGCTGGTGCCCACAAAGGTCTTCATCATCCACCAAGGAGCAACTACCAAGCACTGCTGTACTTTCACGTGTTTTTGCACTGACTAGAATAGACTAAACTGTGGGTTAGGGCAGCTTCTAAAAGCTTCCAATCTATTCCTGGAAGGATACTGCCCCAGACTGCCCCATAGACAAAATATAAAGTAACCAAGAAAATCTGCTGCTCTATCTTAGTAGCTACAATAGGAGCTAGCTTGCTGTAAGCAATAAAAGTGAGGGTACACAGTTTAACTACAGGCTAGCCAAAGTATACATGCTATCTAACCAGCTTTCTATATCTTAATACAATCCTGGACCACCAGCATAGGGCATGGTTCTCTCCATAACCGGCTTGATCTTCCAGTATCAATTAATGTAGTCAAGACAACTTCTCGGGGGCTGGAGAGGTGGCTCAGGGGTTAAGCCTCCGCCTTGCAGGCGGAAGATCCTGAGTTCGGATCCCAGATCCCACGTATAGACGCCAGGCGGAACCGGGGGCGGCCTGCGTTTCTGGTCCTGGTAGGGCGGAGCCTGTGAATCCCGGGGCAGAGTAAACAAGGAGGAGGTGGAGGCGTCCATGGTGGTTCCCGAATTCGCCCGTGGTTCTACACACACACACACACACACACACACACACACACACAGACACACACACACACAGACACATACGCACACACACAATTGAATAAATAAAAAAATAAATAATTAAAAAAAAAAAGAACCTCTCACTGGCATGCCGACAGTTTAGAGAATTCCTGACCTGCTTCTTAGGTGTCAGAACGACAGTTAATACTAACTGTCACCGTTAGCAAACCCAGCCAAGGTCAATGGCCAGTTTACTCAGTCAAAGTCAAACTGAAAGAAAAACAAAATTAACAAAGGTGATTATGAGAGTAACCACTCTACAACCCTGATGGGGTGAGAGGCTTACATATCTCATTGGTTAGCCACACAGCATGTGGGCTCCTATTGGCTTAGCCCATGATGTGTCCAGAGAATTAAGAAATCTTAATAATCTTTAAAAAATTACCTCAGGGAGATAACTCGGGGGTTAAGACTGCCTCGCAAGCAGAAGAAGGTCTTGAGTTGGGATCCCAGGTCCCACGTGACAGCGCCAGACAGAAAGGGCGGCCGCCTGCACTTCCGGCCCTAGTGGGCGGGGCCTGGGAAATACCAGAACGAGGGCCGGAAGGGAATAGAAGCGATCCCAGACCATTCCCAAAGTCACCCTTGATCCTCCATATGGACACACAGTGCCCTCTGATGCGCATGCGCACACACGCATGCGCACGCATGTGCGTGCGGAAAAGAGTGAGGTTAAAAAAAAAGGGACGGAAAGAAAAAACTACCTCCGTCTTTGTCCAGTTTCAACCAAATCCTGTAGACAAACAGGTAGATGACTTTTCATTGTCTTGGGCTGTCTCCATGTCTTGGGTCTTTCTCACTTTTCTCTACCTACTTTTCTACTTTTCTACTTTTTCTACTTTTTCTCTACCTTTTCTCAAAATCTACTTTGTCTTTATTCCTCATCCATGTGCAACAACAAACTTGAGTGTCAGTAGCTCAAGGCAACTCTGGTGACTATTGATTGTCCTTAGTTTCCCCGTAAGCCCACTGGAGCGGAGAGAAGCTCAGTCCTCTCTAAGGTCTACATCAATATTCTCTGGGGAGCCTGGGGGAGGGGTGGGAGAAACTGCCCAACCCACAAACTGAAGCAAAATGTGGCCAGTAGGGACCTTGGTATGCACAGAAGTCCTACTGAAGAAAGCTATTAAAGAGGGGATAGTTTTGGTAGACAGTGGGCACTTGCTGAACACACACCCAGTGCCAACATAAACCACAGGAAAGTTCGATCCATGCCCTGAACACCATACTGTATATACCTAACAATCACCAATTTTTGAGGAACCAGAAAGAAGTCTTTTTGAACTTTTCTGCCTCCCCTTTTTTGTAGTACACTTTTACAGTACTTTTCCCTTGTTGTGTTAACTTTTTTGCCTTTAACTTTTTATTCCCCTTCATACAATTATCTATGTTTGAATAGCAACTGCTCTTATCCACTGAGCCATCTAACCAACCTACCTTGGTAGAGTTTTTCACTGTTTATTTTTATAAAAGAACTCATTTTTATTCACCTTCATATAGTTACCTAATTTAATTGTTGAGCTGTCTCATTATTGAGAACTATTTTTAGGGTTTTATTTTTCCTCTTTTTTTCCTAATATCCTCATATCTGCCATTCCTCTCTGTGACATTCCTTTCACTCCTCTTCTTCCTTTTCCTTTCATTTAATCTTGTTTCTCCTGTTTGCCACTTCCCTGTCTCCTTCCTTTATCTCATTCACTTACTATTTCCATACTTACCATACACAGTTTTTCAATATCTTACACACTTTGATGTTCTTACAGCAATCATAAAGATCTAAGTTTGGATCCCCAGTACCCATGTAAAGCTGGGTGCAGTAGCCTCTTTCTGTGATCCCAGATTCGAGAGTTGGAAACAGAAGGATCCTCTGGATTTTCTAGCCAGTTAGTCTAGCCAATCAGTGAGCCCCAAGTTCAGTGAGAGATGCTCCCTCAAAAAAAATATGATGAGTAAACAGTGAAGAATCACCTGACATCAATATTTGGCCTCCAAATGCACATGCACGAACACACACACACACACACATACACACACACGCACACACACACACACACACACACACACACACACAAACCTCCAAAACCAGAAGGGATCTCTAAGCTGACAGATAAGTTAATCACAATACACAAATATAAGAAGCATGAAAAAAAACAAGGTTATGTGACTCCTACAATGAATAACTGCACAACTATGAGATTCAAAGACACTGAAATAGGCAAAGTGCCACATGAACATTTGATTATTTTTGTAGTGAAAATGACCTATGACTTCAAATAAGATAAAAGCAAGCAAATAAATTCAATTCAGGATCCAGAGAGGAAAGCCAGCAACACAGAGGAAAAGAGCAGAATAATTGACAAGAGACAGCAATTTTGATGAGAAAAACTCGGCAACATAGTAGGAAAAAAAATTCAACAATGAAGATTTTCAAAAAAAAAAAAAAAAACAAAAGAAATGGGATAAGAACTCAATAAAAAAAGTAAAAATAACAGTAGAAAGCATCACCAATAAACTTGACCACACAGAACAAAGGATAACATAGATGGAGACAAGGAAGCTGAAGAGGAAACTATTTGGAGGAAGGAAAGAGATTAACAAGAGAAAAATAGAGTTGAGAGAGTACAGTGAGGAGAAGATGAATAAGAACAAAAGATAATGATAAATATGTATTAAAATGTCATATTGAATCCCCCCACTTGTATGCTAACTTAACATATGAATGAAAATGAACAAAAATGTCTAGACCCTTACTGCACACTAGTGGATTCCAAATGTTAAAAAGAAAAGCAATACCTATTCTTCACCAATTCTTTCTCAAAGTAAATCCCTAGCGATTGTATTTCCACAGTCTTAAGAGAAATTAAAGCATGTTGACACAAAAACTTGTCCATGAATGTTCACAATCTATAATAATTCATAATAATATATTTTATGGAATAAAAATATAGAAATTCACCCAGATGTCCAACTGATGAATAAATAAAATATGGCACATTCATAGACTAGAACACTATTTGACTGTTAAAAACAATCTTTTCACAATCAACATGGCTGAACATTTAAAGCATGTATGCTATTTGACAGAATCCGTTCACAAGGGAGCACATATTTTAGGACTACATTTACATGAAATGCTCACAATAAGCAAATACATAGAGACAGAAGGTAGATTAGAGCCTACCTGAGGTTGGCAGTGAGATGTTAGGAATGGAAAGGTACTATGCGTTAGATATTTATGACTGTGAGAAAATACCTGAGCAAACTTGCAAGAGGAAAATTTACTTTGGCTTGTTTTCAGAGTTTTCCATCTATCATAATAGAGATGACATAAAAGAGAACACACCGTGTTGCAGTTGCTCTTCTCTGCTGCTGTGAGACAGCACTCAAAGTCAAGCAACTTAAGAGAGAAAGGGAGATTTATTCAGCTTACGGTTCCAGAGGGAAGATAGCATCCTTTATGGCATAAAAGGCACAGCTGGCTGGCAGAAGTTGGAGAAGACTTAGGTCACATCCATCATAGAAGTTGAGAGCTGCAAAGTGCAAAAGCAGACTAATTAACTGAAGCAATGTGGGGCTAATCAGCATCAACCGGCCCACCCTTCCTCCAGTAAGGCTCCACCTCCTAAAGGTACTATGACCTTCTCAAACAACCAAAGATTCAAGCACATGGGCCTATGAGAGACATTTCAAACTGTGACAGATTACATCATGGAAACTAGAAAGCAGAGGGATTTCTTATAGTATTGGGGTTTCTCTTTTCCTCCTATTTGTTCTGTTCATAAATCCCCAGCATTTGGTATGACACCCAAATTCAGGGTGAGTCTTCCATGATAAGTTAATCATCTCTGGAAATGCCCTCACAGAGGTGAACATTACCAAACTTATTACAGTTTGAGGGCATATGATCTGAATACTTTTTGTGGATGTTGTAGAACCTTTAGCTTTGGGTTCTAGCTGGCAGGCATGGGGCCATGGAAATGGAGTTGGCTCTTTGTAATGGTTACTCTTTCCTATTGCTCTGAGAGAGCACCTAAAGTCAAACAACTTATGGGAGAAAGGAAGATTTATTCAACTTACAGTTCCAGAGGGAAGATATACAGCAGAAATAGCATGGCTGAAGCTGGCAGGCAAGTTAAGTCACAGCAGACTTCCACATAGCTGGAGCATTCCTGGAACATCTCTCTCTCCTATATTCTGTGGTCCCTTTTATATGGTCCATTACTGGCAGGTTCCTATGAGATCTATGGAGGTTCCAATGGGATCTAGAGCAGATATAATCTCTTCAGGTGGTCTCAGCTGATCTTTCCAGGTGTGGGTTCAGCTGATCTTAGTTAATACCAGGTGTGTCTAGTTGACACCCAGGATTAACTATCACACTCCTCTTTCAGCCAGAGCTCTCTGCTTCCTGACTGCTGCCACAGATACCTCATGCTCCCATCGCTACAGCCACAAGCTGGTGCAGCTGTTGTGCCTTCCCCACTGTGGCAGACTGTATCCTCTAACACATAAGCCAGAATAAATCCTTCCTTCCTTATGTGGTTTCTGTCAGATACTATGTCAAAGCTACCAAAAAAGTAGCTAACACAGAAAACTGGTACCGAGAATGGAGTCATTGCAATGATAACCCTGATCGTGTGGATTACAGGCCTTGTGAGAAGAATATGAAAAAGTCTGGCACAACAGAGCCCTTAGCCATAGCTTACTGGGCCTTTCTGGTGGGAGCTTACAAGACCAAAGGCCAAAACAGTTGTAGACAGTGAGGGTGAGGCTTATGAGGTTTTAAAGGAAAATGAGGACTCTATTGATAATTGGACTAAGGCCATTCATGTTATACTGTGGCAAAGAATCTGACTATATTTGACTTTACAATTTTGAATAAGACTGAATTCAAAAGTAATGGATATAATTTGTTTGGAAAACATATTTAAAGATAATATAGCATTCAGACTGCTGCATGGTTTCTGTTTTTCCCCCAGGTATACAGTGTGAATGCTGAGTGGAATGTGGAACTGAAAGATTTGGAAAATGTGGAGCTTGGCAACAAAACATGCTTGAAACTGGTTGAAGTTATAGACAAGGCTATTGAGAACAAGGCTACTAGTTAAAGAAATCAGCACCATTAAAGAAACCATATGCTTTGCACCAGGAAAACAGGAAACGTGCCTTTAAGGCAATAAATCCAGTCATCAAAGATTCTATGGTGTGAGTCTGAAAACTCATTTGAAAATATTTAAACATTTTAAATATTCATTTTTAAGGACAATGTCTAATTTCTCTCTGTTACAGTTTGACTCCCCTACAGGCTTGTGGTCTGAAAGCTGGGTCCCCAGCCTGTGTTGTTGTTTTGAAGGCTGTGCAGTTTTTAAGGGTGGGACCTGCTGATAGAAGTAAGTCACTTGGGGTGGGACTTTGTAAGTTGTACCTGCCCCTATTTGTGCCTGACTGTCTGCTTCCCAGGCCATCAAATGATCTGTGGCTATATGCTCCTGCCGTGCCTGCCTCATCATGAAAGCCCAGCCCAAAATAAATTATTCCTCCCTTAAATAGCTTGTCAGTTATTTTAGTCATAGCAATGTAATAGTAACTAATACACTGATCTCCTTCTTCCCATCATTCTCCCCCCAAGACAAGTCAAACAAACAAGATTTCTCTTCTCCAACACAGGTCATAAAAAAAAAATCTCTTTCCTGAAAATTAGTCATAAAACATAATAGTAGGGCTATAGACTTTCCAGCTTTCTTTGCAATGATAGGTTTTAAAGAAAGACTGTAGCCCAGAGGGGTTCTACCCCATACATGGGGGGAAGAAAGGCTATGACCAAGGGCCAAGAAGAATCTCAACAGGTAGACCCTATGGAGTTTCCCATTCAGCCTGTTTCCATTAGCTCAGATCCTCTTGGTCCAATCACATGTCCACACAGCTAATCCTACTTCATGGAACCAAGTATAAAGTGGATGGTTCACCCTGGGTCTTGTGAGTATCAATCTGAAGGCTGATGTGTCATTAAAACTATGATTTAAAAAAGACTATGTCTGAAAAGATACAGACTCCAGGATGCCCTGGTGGAAAATGGAAAGCTCAGCCATGAAAGTACACAGAGGTGCTGCAACTCTGGTATAAGGTGGTCAGGCAGAGATGCAACAACAGTATCAGTGGGGCTAACCAAGCCCCAGTGATACCAAGAGCCCCAGACTCTTAGAACTTCAGGATTGGTGTTTTTTCTTCTGGGTTTTGGACTTATTTTGGTCAAGTCTTTCATTGCTGTGCTCTATCTCCCATTTTGAATGGGGTTGTTTACATCATTATATATAATTTTTACACACACACACACTGGGTTCACAGACAAAGTGAGGCTGCTAAGAGTCTGGAGACTTCAGAAATGGGACTAAATGCATTTTGTATTATGAGATAACCATGAGCCTATGAGGGCAAGAAGTGTGAAATTCTCCCCTACCAATAGGTTCATGAGTTTCAACACTTGGTCTCCAGCTAGTGACACTGTTTTGGGAGTGTTGTAGGTCCTCTTCGATTGCTGTGAGAAAACACTCTGACCCAAGCAACTTAAAAGGAGAAAGGGTTTGTTATTTGCCTTATAGCTCCAGAGGGGAGAAAGTCTATTTCAGCAGGGTCAAAAAAGGAGACTGGTTCATATTATGGCAGCCACCAGGAAGGAGGAAGAAAGAAAGGAAGTGGGGCTGGGTTACCTAGCTTAGAGGCCAACCCCCAGTGATGTGCTTCCTTACATTACTTACCCAGACAGCAACAACAACTAGGGACCAAGTACACAAACCCATAGGGTTGTGGAGGACAATTCACATTCAAACCATAAAAAGGAGGTTGTGGAACTTTTGGTACATGGAACCTCACTGAGAGCTGCAGGGCCATAGAACCTGGGTTTATAAGTCAGCTATACTCTGATTTGACCTTTGTGTTTGCTGACCACTATGATAATATAAGCGGTTTCCACATGCTCCTGCCATCACAGCTGTGAGCTGTTCCCATCACCATAATGGAAGGCATCCCCTGAGTTATGAGCTAGAAGACATCCTTCCCTTCTACAGTTTCCGTCAGGCATGCTGTCATAGAGACAAGAAAAGTAACTAACACAGCAGTTTTCAATCCAATCATGTTGACACTCAAGATTAACCCTCACAGACTATTAGTGAATATGATGCTTCACTTTGGGATGTTGAAAACATTCTAAAATTAGCTGTGTAAAATAAATAAGTAAGCTGTGCTGTCAGTTACACAGTTCTATAAGTGTATTACACTCCTCTGATTTTTTTCACACAAAATTAGTAGATTGTGTATTTTGTGAAGGATGGGTTGGTAAACTGGTAAAGAAATAATAACAGCCAAGAAAGATAAAAATTCTAGTGATTTGGCCATAATCTCAATAGTATATAAAGAAAGAAAGGGCTCTCTTACCAGGACCCACCAACATGGAACGCACCAAAAACTATAAAGAGTGCAGCTCAATTCAACATTGAGAAGTACTGTACACACCTGAGCAATGACTTCTACATCAAAAAGCATGTGTGTGAAGAATCACCATGATCCCCAGCAAGAATCTGTGCCACCCATGAGATAGCAAGTAATGACACATGTGAGATGGAGCAGATGTCCTGTACGATGCATCTCCATCAAGGTGCAGGAAGCAATGCATCTCCTGGAATTAGCCACAAAACAGGAGTAAAAATTATGACAACCTAGAGAGGGAGAGAGGAAAGGAAGGAGGGAGGGAAAGAGGAAGAGAGAGAGAGAGAGAGAGACTTGCATTCCTGAGCTAGATCCTGAAACTAAGGAACTGCTGAAGCTTCTGGACTTTGGCAGTCTCTCCAATGTGCAGGCCACTCAGGCTAGAGTTGTATGAACTTTGAAACACCACATGGAGCTGTTGGAGTCATTGCTGCTCTGTAATGTTTTCAACAAACCCTCAGATTAAAAAAAAGAAAATGTATCAGCTTATTGTGATTAGTAACATTGATATGATTACACAAAAACTATGTATTTATGTGCTCAAAATTGGGCAAAGTAAATAAGTCATTGTGTAGTGGTTATTAGGAAGCAAGCTTTATAGAATAAAAGACAAAATACACAAGTACAAAATTAAAGGGGAAGCCTTTGTAATCTTAAAGCTAAGTTGGCAATATAAGTATAAACTTAAGACTTTTTTGAAGACAGAGAGGATCTCATTATATAGTTCTGACTTGAAATACAAATTATTATGCACTAGGCAGGCCCCCAACATGTAGCAATCCTCCTGGTGCTGGGATTATAGGCATGTACCACACACCTAGCTATTTTTCTTTTCTGAAAAAAAAAATACACATTTCCTAGTATTAGCCACAAAAAAGGAATAAAAATTGTGACAACCCAGTGACTAAATTTTGATCTCTAAATCTTACTTTCAAATCAAAAGAACTAGTGCTCCTTGGGGAAAAACTTCATTTCAATACTAGGGTTAAGTTTATATCAAACATTGGATAGGCTTTCCCAAAGGTAAAGAAAGCAGTAAATAACTGCCAGGGTAGAGCTTCACTGGCCATCCCAGTGGTCTGAAGGACACCTGAGCAGCTCAGAAGGAAGTCCAAAAGTCTGGAGAAGACTCTTTTACGAGCAAGTTGTACAGCAAAGAGCTCAGGGTTACAACTTCCCTAAGTCTCACCTATGCGAGGGTGGACTATTTGAGGATATAACTGCCTTTCAGCTATTCTTCCACTGTAACTCTCACATAAATATACCATAATCCATTGGATTGCCAAGTTGAAATTTGTTGTAATCACAGAAAAGAAAGAAATTTTCAAGTTTAGCTTCTTAGAGTTAATTATAATTACTTGATAGTAAGTTACCATCTAAACACCCATCATTATACCCATACATCAAAGAAGCACTCAGCTCTCAACTAAAAAGCATCCATGTGCAAAAGAAGATCTGCAATGCATAGAACCACAACTGGCCAAAGTACAAAGTAAAAAGCATCTGCAGATGGGTCAACTTATCAGGATATCTAAACCATCTCCCATCCAAGGTTCAGGGAGTCTTGCGGAAGAGAGGTAGTAAAAATGTAAGAGCTGGAGGATGGGGCAAGGTAACGTCAGACTGTAGCTTCTGTTCATATCAAGACTATTGTAGCATAAAAGTCAATGCAATATTGCCTATTTCCACTGACCTAGCAACACTTTGCCATGGATCAGAGAATACCCCATGAGACACAATCCTATCCTGAAAAACTCTATGGGACTGGTACTAGACAAAAGAGAAGTGGGGCCTTTATACTCCACAGTTTATCCATTAGTGAACCACTCAGTCACACACTGGAGAGTGACCAAGCACTAAGTCTGGCTGAGTATATACAAGGATATTCTCAACCACTTCCTTCCATCTTATTCACCTGCCCAGGGATGAGTCCCACCCACCATGGGCTGGGCCCTCCCCATTAACTTGATGATCTCCTGCAGGTTCACTCTGGGCCTAACTACTAATTTTCTACAAACGTGCCCAGAGGAACACTCAATCATCAAGTTGACACCAGTATTTACAACAGTTACCAATTTATTATTTGGAAACTGAATTCTATATCTGGTCCTCCAAATTCCTACATCTGTCTTACTCAAATATGACTTTAGTTACTGTTGTGAAATGACTTTGCAGAAGTAGTTAGATAATCTCAGAATACAAAGATATTTGGGGGGTGAGGGGAGGTAGGCCTGACCTAATTAGGTAAGTCCTTATAAAATTAAATCAAGGTCGGAGAGAGGAGGAAGGAGGGAGGGAACCGGTGTACCTATTAAGTTTATATGAGCGGAGATAATAAAAAATGTTTAAAAAAATTAAATCAAGAATTTATTGCAGCTGGTGGCAAAAGAAGAACAGCCTTAAACTGCGAGACAGACTCTATAACAGGTGAAAAACTAAGGAGGCTACATGAGAAGGAATATACAAGCTGCTTCTAGGGCAGAGAGCTGCTCCGAATACTACCAGCAAAGTACAAGGGAGTTCAATCATACCTTAGCAAGTAACTGTATTCTGCCAAAACTCAAATGAGCTAAGAAGAGGCTGACTGACTTCTGACCTCAAGAGCTGTGCAGTAATAAACACATGTTTGGGCTGGGAGATAGCTAAATTTTAGAGAGTTTGCCTGCTAGTGTTAAGAACATTGGCCCAAGACCCAGCACTGAACTAAGCAAATGACAAGTGAATATATGTTGCTTGTGATGATTTAGTATGTAGCCATAGAAATTGTTGTAGTTCCCTGGCATAGTTGCTGATAAATGACCATCAAAAGGCTTAAGGGAACAAGGGGTTTATTTTTTTACCACAGTCTGGTTAGAGTTCTCAGTCCAGCTTGATGGGAGAGCATGCACCAACACCAGGGCCGAGGGAACTGGCCACATCATCACCACGTAACAGCTGAGAGATGGACAATCCTTACTTGCTAGACCAGCATGTCTGGCCAAGTGAACAGAAGGATGCCAACTCTCTCAACCAGCTCTCTGTGATTTATTCCAGGGCCTAATCCCACCTACCATAGGCTGGGCCTTCAACATCAGCTAGACAATGTCCTTCAGGTTCACTCTGGGCTCAACTCAGCCACTAGTTCTCCACAAATGTGCCCAGAGCTCAAACCCTCAACTGTTAAGTTGACACCTGTGCCTAACTATAACAGAAATATAATATAAGAGAGAATCAATCAGGTATGTGTTCTCCCTTTCTTATAAAAACTGAATATCAAGGTAAGAAAATTTTTCCTTATAAAATAGTTCTAATAAATAAATAAATAAATAAAATAATTCTAGGCAACAAATGCTAAAGAATTTCTCAAAGCTATGTTACCATATGTATCCACAAATGAAATTACTGATCTAGACAATGATCAATGACTGCTAAAGCCATTATGTTAAACGGTAACAATTAAATAAAACTGACAATACCTAAACTCTCTGATCCATCTTAATATTATGCAAAGTGTACTCTTTAGACATAATGTGATAAGAAGCATATAGCCCTGTCTATAAAATATTCTTGTCGAATGAATTCAATCTGAGTCTAACCAAGCTTCCTGTGTAAAAATATGAGAATAGGGCTAGAGCATGCTAAATTACACTTCAGAGTGGACTGAACCAAGTGTAAAATATAAAAAATACTTTAAATAAATGGTGCAGAACAAGACTTGGCAGTCATAACAGTAAAATGAAATGTGTGTAGACCAAGTTTGGCTACTGAGCCCAAAAAATTGACTATAAAATTTTTGAAACATTTGGATATAGCAAACGTAGGTTTTATATCAAGGAGTTAAAAATAAATGTATTAGTCATGATAGTGGCAGTGAATTTTTTAAAATCCTTGTTACAAATGTTGCTGAATCTCTCACAGGTAAAATGATAACTGAGATATATCTTAAAATATCCCAGTTAGGAAAGAATAAATAGACAAATCTATCAAAACATATAACAAACAAAAAATGAAGTGTCTATATAACCTACACAAGGGAACACAGGGAAGAGAACAGAAAAAATAAATTGTCCTAAGATGCTTCTACCAAAAGCCACGAGCAATTCAAATTTCACAGAATCAGGATATGATACCTCTTAAAGAACTGTTGGAGAGAGAGGCCTCAAAGATCTCTAAAACAAAATAGACATTTGCCATTGTGATTGCTCACCCTCCAGAACCCAATAATGAGACCTATTGTTGAAGACACCACGCACAATGATAACAAAACATGGGGAAGAAACAAGCTGGAATAGATATCAATGGTGTCAATCATTTATGAATGTTGCATGCTATAATAACAGCTCTGTCAAGAGACATCCAGGAGTGCAATAGTAGCATGAAAGGTATGGGGACAGCCAACTGATTTCTTATTGGGATGAAGTCCCATTTTACAGCAGGGAACATCTATCCACTACTATAAACCATGAAAACCCATGAAAAGGGAGACAGAGGTCCCAGAAAGGAACAAACCTCTTAGCACTAACTGTAAATATTTGATGGCATACCATCTTCTAACAACTTATCATTCATCTGCAATGGAATATGAGTCATACTGAGAACCACAACTGGCCAAAGTGGAAAGAAGATAACAGAACATTCAAACTACTCCCCCCATCTCATGACTCACTGAACCTTGCAGAAGGGAGGAAGGTAAGAATGTAAAAGTCTCTAAGAGTCTAAGGGTGGCTTGAAGTACTGTCAGAAAGTATTCTCTGTCAAGAGCAAAGTTGCCATGCCCAAGAGCACATTGCAGTAATGTCTGCTTCCACTAATCTTCCACAATAGCTGGCCTATCAGTATTTCACAATAGAATACGGAGAATCCCAGGAGATACAGCTCTATCCTGAGAGATGATTTGGGACTGGTTCTGAAAAGGAGAGAGAGACTCTTTATTCAATAGAAAAAATGAATAGTCCACTGGAGGACTATTCGTGCTCCAGCAAATGCCCAGGCACTGGCCAACGCAGATATGCCGGATAGGCCCAAGGACCACACAATCAAAGGGACATGAGATTGGGAGGGACACTGGCCAGAAAAGAAACTAACTGTGTGGGTTGGAATGGGTGGGAGAATGGGGTATAGATATTA
The DNA here is from genome assembly GCA_023101885.1 of Typhlomys cinereus. NCBI lineage: Eukaryota > Metazoa > Chordata > Mammalia > Rodentia > Platacanthomyidae > Typhlomys > Typhlomys cinereus. The sequence continues at coordinate 38,026 of JALPQD010000861.1, forward strand.
GAGGATTAAAATAGTCAAATTCATTGTATCTTTGTAAGAAAACTTCAAAGAATAAAAAAAGAAATAAAGACAAGATAGACGAAAAAAGAACGGTAAAATATCAATAGTTGCTCAAGCCAAATGATAATTAGTATATTTGTATATGACTGTAACCATTCATAATATAAATAATGAGGAAAAACAAAGCCTTTCATTCATCATGTATAATAAATACTAAAAACTACTACATTAAAATTCCTACTAACTATTATTCCTACTAACTAATTATTTTTCTCTGTGTCCTTAGACTGATGTGCAGACGGATTTGATCAAGCAGTCTCCTTGTGACTTAAATACACAGACTACTCATGACTATGGAGTGACAAAGTGTGATAGTTCTTGAACCAGGCACTCAAAACATTAAATGTTTTAGAAATTGCAGTCAGCAACAATAATAGCAAGAATTTATATTTATCAGCCAGGTGTGGAAGCACATACCTGATTTATGCAGCAAGCCCAGACCAGCTACAGCTATATAGTCACACAGCAAGACCTTTCTTAAAGACAAAGATGTTCTGAAAGGTGTTTGAAAGATAACTCCAAATAGAATAAAATATTTGTATGTGGCTAGGGTGATTTTAATCATTGATATCAGAATTTTTTTGATATCAGAATTATTTTAAAAGAAAGGAAATATCCTTAATTACATAGTAGTAACAAGTATAAACTGGAAGTTGTCTGGGTAAGCTAAGATACATAATCACTCTACACATAATTAACAAGGGCCTATAAAAAATTATGTGAAGAACTGCTGGTAGTGTCCTAAGTAAATAGTGCTGGAGAAAGTTAGGTGTGAACTTGGAAAAGAAAGAAGTTGGGCCTCCCTTCCCCCACTCTGCCACCCGGGACGCGCACGCGATCTAGCTGGGCCTCACCGCGACCTAGGTAAGCTCCAGCCCCCCCACACCCACCCCCAGAACCCCAGGCAGCCCAAGGGACCCAGCTCCTCCCACCATCCAGCCGGAGCCGGGCAGGGTGTGGGAAGAGGACACTCCCTCTGTGCCCTGGGCCCCGCCCCAGCTACCCCCAGGTTCAATAGCACTCCCCGCAGATGCCCCATCCTCCCTTCCCCCACTCCGCCGCCCGGGACATGCAGCGCGGTCCAGCCGGGCCTCACCGCGACCTAGGTAAGCTCCCTCTCCGCCCACCCCCAGAACCCCAGCCCAAATAATTCAGTTTAGTGAAAAACGCACAGAAATTGAAAGAAGATCTTAAGAGTTAAAACGACAATGCCAAAGTCAAAGTGCAAATCCATGAGAAACAACACCCAAGAAAACAAATCTCCCACTGAAGGAATTAATCCCATAATGTTAGACTCCAACCAGAAAAAACCCATGGAAAATGGCCAAGAAAGCCTGACCCAGGAAAACGACTTTCAAAATATGATCATTACCATGTTCAATACTATGAAAGAGGAAATCCGGGAGGAATTAAATAATCGAATCAATCTCTTTGAAGAGGAACACAACAGACACTTGGAGGAGTTGAGAAAAACAGTGCAAGAAACTAAAACTGACATAGAGTAGTTAAAGCCTAACATGCATATTCATGGAATACCAGAGCAAGAATCTCAAAATACCACCCCTGAGGAAATTTTTCAAACGATCATCAAGGAAAACTTTCCTCATTTAAAAAAAGAGAGGCCCATCCATATACAAGAGGCATTCCGCACCCCAAATAGATATGACCAAAACAGAAGCTCACCAAGGCAAATAATAGTCAAAACACTCCACATTCAAGATAAAGAACTGGTGCTGAGCTTCAAGGAAGAGAAAACAAGTCACTTTTAAAGGTAAACCTATTAAAATAGCAAATGACTTCTCAGTCGAAACACTAAAAGCAAGAAGAGCTTGGAGAGACATACTTCAAGTATTGAATAACCAAAAATGTCAACTATGTGTCATGATCGAGGGAGAAAGAAAAATTTTCTGATTTACCCTGTAAAACTATCTGTCACGATCGAGGGAGAAAGAAAAATTTTCCAGCACAAAGACAACTTTAAGGGATACATGGCCACCAAACCAGGCCTTCAAAAACTGCTAGAAATGATACTCAAGTGTGAAGAAAAAAACAGGCATATCCAGGAGAACAGAAGGCAAGTATAACACCATTAACAGCGAAGCAATATACTTATAAAAACCACTAAACATAATAAATGTCTGGAATTAAAAATAGTTTCTCCATTATAACACTAAATGTTAATGGAATTAACTCACTGGGTCCTTGTACATCATCGGAGAGGAGGGCCCAGAGGAGAGTCTGGCATGCACATTAAAGGATTCTCCGGGGATTGGGGGGGAGGCACTGGGGGATGGGGAAGGAGGGGTAAGAGGAGGGGGAACAAGGGGGTTGGGGGGAGGAGGAGGGAGGGAGGGAACTGGTGTACCTACTAAGTTTGTATGAGCGGAAATAATAATAAAAAATGTTTAAAAAAAAGTCAGTTCTTTGAAAAAAATCAGTAAGATTGGTACACCTCTAGCTACATTAACCAAAATCAAGAGAGAGAAAACCCAAATTAACAAAATTAGAAATGAAAATGGAGTTCTCACTACTTACTGATACCCAAGAAATCCAGAGAATTATAACGTCATATTTTAAAAACTTACACTCTGTGAAATTTGATAACACAAAAGAAATGGATGAATTCCTAAGTAAGTACAACTTACCTACTTGAATTGGGAAGTTTTGAGTTATTTAAATAGTCCTATAACACATGAGGAAATCAATGAAGTAATCTCGAAACTTCCCACCAAAAAAGGTCCTAGACCAGATGGATTCAGCATAGAGTTCTAGCAGATATTTAAGGAACAACTAACACCAATACTCCTTAGACTGTTCCATCAAATTATGAAGGAAGAAACACTGCCAAATTCTTTCTGTGAAGCTAATATCAGATTAATCCCAAAACCTAGTAAAGATACACTTTAAAGAGAAAACTTTAGGCCAATCTCTTTGATGAACACAGATGCAAGGATTCTCAACAAAATCTTACCAAATCAGATTCAAAGACATATCAAAAAGACCATTCACTGTGATTAAGTATGCTTTATCCCAGGCACACAAGGATGGTTCATTCAACATATACTAACTAATAAATGTAATTCACCATATAAACCAGTCCAAAGTCCAAGACCACATGATACTCTCCATAGATGCAGAAAAAGCTTTTCACAAGATCCAACAGCCTTTTATGATCAAAACCCTAGAAACAGTTGGAATGGAAGGAACCTTTATCAACATAATAAAAGCTGTATACAACAAGCCAACAGCAAGGATTACACTCAATGGGGAAAATCTTGAAGCATTCCCGCTTCAATCAGGAATTAGGCAGTCCACTCTCACCACTTCTACTCAACATTGTACTTGAAGTCTTAGCTGGAGCCATAAGACAAGAAAGGGACATAAAAGGGATTCAAATCGGCAAGGAAGAAGTCAAGTTATCTCTATTTGCAGATGACATGATGTTATACCTGAGTGATCCTAAAAACTTCACCAGGAAACTCGTTGAACTAATACAGAAGTTCAGCAGGGTGGCAGGAACAAAATAAAAGTACAAAAATCAGTGGCCTTCCTATATGCCCAGGATGAAAAAAGTGAAAAAGACCTAAAGAAACAATTGCATTTACTATAGCCCCTAAAAAAATGAAATACCTTGGTATAAACCTAACCAAGGAAGCGAGAGACCTTTACAATGAAAATCTTAACATGGTCCCCTCTCTCCTTGTGTCTGGTGTGGCCCTCCAACCCCATCCCTCCTGTTCATAATCCTTGCAATTACTGTATTACATAGGTTTACCTTTGAGTGTCTCAATGTGGGCTGGGTGAGTTTGGTACTAGGAGACACCTGTTTGGGAGTACATACAGAGAGGAGGACCAAGAGGAGAGTTCGGCATACACAATAAAGGACTCTCTGGGAATTGGGGGTGCGGCACTGGGGGATGGGGAGGGAGGGAGGGGGAGCAGGGGGTTCGGAGGGAGGAGGAGGGAGGGAGGGAACTGGTCTACCTATTAAGTTCGTATGAGCGGAAATAATAAAAAATGTATTAAAAAAAGAAAATCTTTTTTTAGAGATTTTTTTATTATTATTTATTCAACTATGCGCATGTGTGTGTGTATGTGTGCGCGTGTGTGTGTGTCTGTGTGTGTGTGTGTCTGTGTATGTGTAGAACCACGGACGAATTCACGAACCACCATGGACGCCTCCACCTCCTTCTGCCCCGGGATTCACAGGCTCCGTCCCCGCTTCCGCCTGGCGTCTATACGTGGGATCTCGGATCCGAACTCAGGACCTTCCGCCTGCAAGGCGGAGGCTTAACCCCTGAGCCACCTCTCCAGCCCCCCAAAAAGAAAATCTTAAAACCCTGAAGAAATAAATTACAGAAGACACCAGAAGGTGGAAAGACCTCCCATGCTCCTCGATTGGCAGAATCAATACCATAAAAATGACCATCCTACAAAAGGCAATATACAGATTCAATGCTATACCAATTAAAATCCCAAAGCAATTCTTTAAAGAAATTGACCAAACAGTCTCAAAATTCATATGGAAGCACAAATGACCCAGGATAGCAAAGACAATCCTGAGTAACAAAAACACTGCTGGAGGTATTACCATACCAAACCTAAGTCTATATTACAAATCCATAGTTATAAAGACAGCCTGGTACTGGCTCCAAAATAGACACACAGATCAATGGATAAGGGTTGAAGACCCAGATATAAGCCCACACAATTACAGCCATTTGGTCTTTGACAAAGGGGCCCAAAAAATTCAATGGAAAAAGAACAGCATCTTCAACAAATGGTGCTAGCAAAACTGGATCTCCACATGCAGAAGATTAAAATTGGACCCGTACTTGTCACCATGTACAAAAATTAATTCCAAATGGATCAAGCATCAATATTAGGCCAGAGACTATAAAAACCTATTTGAAAGAGTATGGAACTCCCTCGAGCTGATTGGACTAGGCCAACAGTTCCTAAACAGAAATCCAATAGCAAAGTCACTACAACCAACACTCAACAAAATGGGATCTTATGAAATTAAAGACCTTCTGTTCAGATAAAGAGATTGTAACACGAGCTGAAAGGCAACCCACAGAATGGGAGAAAATCTTCACTAACAACATATCTGATAGAGCTCTATTGTCCAGAGTGCACAAAGAACTTAGAAAACTAAACACCAAGGAAACCAATGGCCCAATTAAAAAATGGGCCCTGGAACTTAAAAGAAACTTTACCAGGGATGAAATTAAAATGTCTGACAAATATCTTAAAAAATGCTCCACTTCTTTAGCCATCAGGGAAATGCAAATCAAAACTTCCCTGAGATATCGTCTCTCCCCGGTCAGGATGGCAAAAATCCACAATACTAACAACGACAAATGCTGGAGAGGATGTGGAGAGAGGGGAACTTTCCTACATTGCTGGTGGGAATGCAGGCTCATACAGCCACTCTGGCGAGCCGTCTGGAGATTCTTAAAGAAATTAAAGATTGAAATGCCATATGACCCTGCTATTCCACTTTTGGGAATAACCCCCCATACAGCAGAGGTTCACCTTGATAGCACAAGCACGACCATGTTCATAGCAACACTGTTTACAATAGCAAAGTCATGGAATCAGCCCAAATGTCCAACAGTTGACGAGTGGATAAGGAAACGGTGGTACATCTATACAATGGAGTACTACTCAGCCATCAAAAATGATGAATTACTGGAATTTGCCGGGAAATGGATGTCATTAGAAACAATTATATTAAGTGAAGTATCCCAGACCCAGAAAATTAAGCGCCGTATGTACTCCCTAATAGGTGGCTCCTAGTACCAAACCCACCCAGCCCACCTAGAGACAGTAATTCCAAGAATTATGAACAGGAGGGATGGGGTAGGAGGGCCACACCAGAAAGAAGGAGAGAGGGGACCATGTTACAGCAGGGAAAATAGGCCTCCACCAAGGACCCAAATAAGTAATGAGACATCTGATTTAGTTCACAGACTTTTGTTCCTGATCATTTACTACTGAGGGGGAGTGATCTCACCAGAAGAGGAGGGCATATAGTCTGGCAGATAAAAAGTAACGATTTTGCAAATGGGTGATAGACCCCTCCCTCACTGTGGTTTCCCATTTTTATTACATCTACCTTTGAATGCACCTTGTCCCCTTCTCTCTTTCAAAATTAAAAAAATTTAAAAATCAAGCAAATATTTGTTCATTTGAGAGAAGGAGAAAGATAGAAAACAACTTTTAAAAGATACTTCTTTCCTTTCACCATGTAGGTCCCAGAGATCAAACTCAAACTCAAGTCACCAGGTTTGTAAACAGGCATCTTTACCCACTGAACTATCTTACTAATTCATAAGGAAAATATTTCTAAAAAGTGACGCAAATGTGTAGTGGTAAAGAATAAAACTATTTTCTAATTATTCCAAAATGATCAATATTGTTACATCTAGGGAGTAAGGAGGGAAATGAGGCTGGGAAAGCAAAAAAAAAAAAAAAAAAACCAGTGAGTTGCTAGTGAATTTCTATTTCTTAATCAAGTTTGGGTTTACAAGGATATTTCTTTTATAATTATTCCTTAAATGGAGTACCTGCATTCTATATATATTCTGTACACGTATTTCACAATTGAAAAAAAATGCCACAAAAGAAAAAGAAGAAAATCAATTAATATGAGCCAAGATACAAATTGATCAAATGCTAACAATGTCATGCAAATGCTTTAAATAATTTTAAATCCATTCCTCATTAAACGAAAACTCATGGGCTGAGGAGATGACTCAGCAGGTAAAGTACTTGCTGCATTAGCCTCACAACATGTGTTCGGATCCCCAGACCTTACATGTAGAAGCCACCTACAATGGCATAAGCATCTGTATAATCTATTGAAAACAGGAGGTGGAGCCTGAGAATCTTCAGAAGCATTCGGGCCAGCCATCCTGGCTTATGCAGCAGCAATGAAAAGACCATCTCAAACGATGTGGAAAAGCAAAGAATAACAAAGGTTGTCCTCTACTTCCACACAGTCATGCCTGCATTCACACACATGCATACACATCATACGCACACATGTGCATGCAAATGAAAAAATAATAATAATACAATTCTTAGCATGCTAGGAATAGAAATATATTACTTAATATTGTAATAAAAAACGCAGGGGCCAGTGAGATGGCTCAGGGGTTAAGGTTTCTGTTCATAAAACTGGAGACCTGATTAGACCCCCAGAAGCCCACGACCTCTATCCATGTGCCATGGTATACCTTATCTTCTCTCTCTCTCTCTCTCCCTCCCTCCCTCTCTCTCTCTCTCTCCCTCTCTCTCTCTCTGTTCCCCATCTCTCTCTGCCTCTTTCGCTCCTTCTCTTCGTCTCCTCTTTCCCTTCCCTTTCTGTCAAATAAATTAATTTTAAAATATTATAAGAGCATTCTTCATAAAAAACCTATGCTTTTATCCTCCTCAAAACTGAAACAAGTGAAAGTTCCTCTTCTACAATAAAGAATAATATTTAAGATTCTGTTACTACATATGTTCAGGACCCTTCCCTGTGAAATATAAGGGTAAAACTAAACACAGGAATTTGAAAGGAATAAGCAGAACTAATTATTTAAAAGAATATATATATGTTTTAAGAACACAAAAGAATTTATTTTTAAAAAATCATCCAAGGTTCTAGGTGTTAAAAAAATCTTCAAAACTCAAGGTTCGAGGTACAAAAACTCAGTTGTATTTCTACATTAGCAGCAGACGTTTAGAAAATGAAATCTTTACAGATTATCATTTACAACATTGCCACAAAAATATGATGTACTAAGGAAAAAAATAATAAAATACTTGCAAAAAAGGATCATGTTAAATCATGGAATGTTTCTATTACCCAGAATTTAATTTATAGAGATACCCCTTGTATGATTATGCTTTAAACTACATACTTTGGATTGGAGAGATGGCTCAGGGGTTAAGCCTCTGCCTCACAAGCAAAAAGTCCTAAATTCAGATCCCAGATCCCATGTAAAAACACCAGGAGGAAAAGACAGTGGCATGTCTAACCATGGAAACAAACAGAGCCTGGGAAACTCCAGAGCAAAGCAAAGAGGAGGTAGTGCAATCCAGGGTGGTTTCCGAAGTCACCCTTGGGCCTCCGCAGGCGCTCACAGTGCCCCCTGATACACACAGATATGCACACAGAAGCACGCACACCAAAACACAAACACACACACACACACACACACACACACACACACACGCACGCACGCACGCACGCACACACCAGAGCTATGCAAAAATAAATAAATAAAAGTAAAACTGCATACTTTGCTTCATACAGGTGATGAGGGCCCACATTAGGTCAATAGCAGTAGAATTTTCATGAGCCAAGAATGAAGAAGCCAGGAAAGTCTACTGAGAATTTGATGTGACAGAAACTGGTATGAAAAAATTCAAACTGAAAAAAGCTAATGAATGAAAGGATATAGTGGCACTGCAAATCACTGCTGAAGGACCAACCACATAAATTTAGTGATCATATTCAAATGGAGGCCTCTTGTTCCATTGTGCTTTTTTTCCCACCTACACTTAGCTATGAAGGCAGGTATAATGTAGCCAGGGTTGGATTTACCCAGAATTTGAACTTTGTCCCCTAAGAACCGTAGGAGATCACAGGCAAAGATGTTGTCATTTAAATTTGAAATATCTCCCAAAAGGCCCATTTATTAAAGGCACGGCTGCAAGCCAATGGTACTATTGGCATGTGGTGGAATCTTTAGAGGTGCAGCCCATAACAAAGAGATTGTCCCACTGAAGGTACACACTATTAAGGTCTCCAGTCTCCCTCCCCCTTCCCACTCTCTGCTTCCTGGATGCCATGAGGTAAAGTATCCACTTCTGTCATGCAGTCCCACTATGACATACTGTGTGGTCATAGTCCAAGGAAATTGGGACCAGCAACCATGAACTGACACCTCTAAAACCAGCAACTAAAATAACTTTTCCTCTTTTAAGCTAATTATGTTGGATATTTTGTCACAGTGACAGAGAACTGACTAACACACAGGAGTTTTTGTTGCTCATGCATGAGGAAGAGTGACTGTATTGCCATAGTAGAACATAACTTATCAAATGCAAAGAGATTTCGAGGTCAGAGAAGGAGTCAGAAATGTTGTATGAACAGTAAGAAAGGTTAAGGAGGACCTCAAATCCAGAGGTAAGAAGGTTTGAAGAGGGAAAACACCACAGCACTTTATCTAGAAGGTTCTGTGTACCAGTATTGTCCTGTTGAAATAGCAAAGTTGGGTATATTTTTAAAGAAAAAGAAATAGATACAGTTGATATGACTGATGTCTGCCCAAGAGTCTCATAGTGTGCAGTGAACGGATGTTTACTTATTTCTTTGCTGTGACAAAAGGACCCAGATAGGAAACAAACTAGAGAAAAGGCTTATTCCAGCTCTCAATCCCAGGCTATGGCCCAGCATGACAGGAAAGTCACAGAAGCAGGATCTTGAGAGAAGTTGCTGTAGTCAAAAGCAGAAATGAACACATTACTGTATACATGTCTACTAAGGTTCAGCTCTCGTTCTTAAGTAATTCTGGATCCCTTCTCTAGGGAATGAACTTGTCTATAATAGGTGGGTCTTCCTACCCCAATGAAAGCAATCAGACTATCTAGGCAGACTTGAAAGCATGTGACCTGATCATTCTAGAAGAGTGTCAGGTTGACCACTGAGGCCATCACAAAAGGATGTAGTTTGTCGGTACAGGAGACTGAGTCATATTAGGAGCGCGGTAGAAGCATTTGGTGAGTAAAAATAAGCCTTTGCTGGTGGCCTGAGGCATACACAGATGAGATTTACCCTGATACCTGAGAAGAAGGTGAGTCATCCAACAAATCACAATTTCTTAGACTCTTTGGTTCTCTGCAGAATGCCTGGGGGCTAGAAAAGAGGATGATTTGGTACGTTCTAATGGTTCAAAAGTCCAAAAGACATGGTGCGGACATCAGGCAAGGTCACTCGGCTGTGTCATGACCCAGATGATCATACAGAAGTTCATATTAGGTGTCTGAGCCTCAACATGAGTTTTAACATGGTGAAACACTTCAACCCCTAATAGTCTCTCTGGGATTGTCTGGTCTGGACTTTTAAGGGCTTGAATGATGTCCCTAACCATGTATTAAGGAAACTAAGAATTGATTCATTGAGAAGAATAATTATAAGAGGATTAAATCAAGAACGTAAAAAAATAATTTTCATAACCACTTACCATAATTTTGTTTCTTTCTGAAGGATACTTTAAAGATTCAGCCCATTCTAGAAAGAGTAGAAAAGTAAATATTAAAATATACAGAATGTTATAATTTGGGTGTCAAATGTCTCCCCACAGGTTAATATGTTCAATACCTGGTTTCTCAGCTGGTGGCGATGTTTTTTATAACTGTGGAACCTCTGTGGCATAGGGTCCACGGCCCACCTTAGGATCAGGTCTTGGTCTTGCTAGCAGTTTGAGCACTGTGGTTCCGATGGGACATCACAAGTGCCTCACATTCCCTTCACTGCAGACCTGGCCAATCTAATCCATGCCTGTCCCACTACGATGGATTGTATCTTTTTAAACCATGAGCCAAAATAAGCTTCTCTTCCTTTAATTATACTTCAGTCCAGTATTTGATTACAGGGTATTATTTTTCCTAGGTATATTCCCAATGCTCAAGGCATCAAAATGTGATATTCCGATCTGGCTGTCTAAGGGAATGAAAACACTAACTGTAATGTAAATATTTCTACCCCACACTTGAGCAAAGAAAAAAACGAACAAAAAAAAAAAACTAAGTGCTAGCAAGGTATCATGTGCATTGCTTTCCTGGGGACATGTCACACAACTGTCTACCTCCCCAAATAGGTGTTTCATGACAGACCAATGTGACAAATCAAGAAGTTTACTGGGGTGGGATAATTCAAAGCATCTACATCATCAAAAATCCTTGTCCCCCCCAGTGAGACTCATGGAACGACACCCTGGGGCTCCCTACTATACGGTTTGCTAGGAAAGTCTCCACCAGACCTCCAGACTCCTAGGCTGCTCTGAGGTCACCTGCTGGACATGCGCTGACTCTCTCTCTCTCGCTCTCTCTCTCTCTCTCTCCTCTCTCTCTCTCTCTCTCTCTCTCTGTCTCTCTGTCTCTCTCTCTCTCTCTCTCTCTCTCTCTGGATTACTTGACTGACCTGCCTCAGCAGTCTCTCCCAGACTCCAGAGTCTTCTAAACTGCTCCAGGACCTCCTTCAAACTGCTCTGCTTGGCTACTCAGCAGTCCCTGGAGGCTTCTTCACTCTGGGAGTCTCCTTCAGACTGCTCTCAGAAACTCCTGAGAATAGCACTTGTTCACCTAGACTGGGGCAAAGGTCAAAAGGTCAAGATGGACTACCCAGAGAAAAGGGTCATAAAACACAAGGCTAACAGGCATCTAAATCTTTCATATATTGCTAATCAAAGTATGACTTGGAAGAATCACTTTGAATAATGATAATAGCAATATTTACTAAATATTATACTAATAATAGTGAAAATAGCAATATTTACTAAAAATGAATATGCCCACAAAAGTATATCCCTTAAGTATAATATAGGTACATAAGTTTACAGCAGTCTTTTTATTAGCATTTCATGCATGAATATAGTAAATTTATAATATTTTTACACCTAAATCCCCAACCCCATTCCCCTCTCCTGTTGACATTACATCCTTCTCCTCCTTGCCAGTCTTTTCCCTATTTCATGTTGTTTTGCATGTATGGCCCATTGATTTCATCTGGGTTGCCTTTGATGGCATGTGCTTGAGTATTGCTGAAGCAAGAATCATATATCAGTGCTGACATCAAAAAAAGCATTTCCTCCACACATCAACATTAACCCTCAGCAGTCTCTTGGGGAGGTGTGGGGCCTCTTGAGATCTTTCCCCTTCCATGGTAAAATGTTGATAGGACAATTTCCATGCAGATCTTTATGGATTCATAGTTGCAGTGTAATTCATGGATAGTCCTGTCATGGCCAAAAGATAATACCTGGCTAACCCCTGCCTGTCCCTCTTCAGACTCTTACAATCTTACCACCACTCTTCTTCTAAGTCCCCGAGCCTTGGGGGTGAAGGGGTGGCTTAGATGTCCTGTTTAGGACTGAGCATCCCCACTCACTTCTTTTCTGCATTTGGCCAGTTGTAATTTCTGTAATAAGCACCTTCCATTGCAGAAGAAAGCTAGGTTGAGTGCTGAGTGTTCTTACAACTATGAATATAATGACAACTGTGTAAAAGGTAGTTTAATTTAGTGTCTTTAATTTTTTTATTTATTCAATGTGCATGTATGGTGTGTGCAGTAGAACCACAGACGAATTCAGGAACCACCATGACGCCTCCATCTCCTCCTTGTTTACTCTGCCCCGGGATTCACAGGCTCTGCCCTACCAGACCGGAAACACAGGCCGCCCCCACTTCCGCTGGCGTCTATACATGGGATCTAGGATCAAACTCAGGACCTTCTGCCTGCAAGGCGGAGGCTTAACCTGAGCCACTTCTCCAGCCCCATAATTTATGTCTTAATAACTAAACTTTAAGAGCTTGTACTTCCCCTACAGACTATGTCCTTCTTTTCCATGGGTTCTTGGTTCCAGTTTACGGTACCAGAAATGTGACCTCTACTGAAAACATGAACCTTAAATTCAATCAGAAAGCTGTTGACTGCCCCCTTGGCATTCATGCCACTATTACACTGATGGTTGCCTCTTGCCAGGGTGATTGTTACTACAGTTTTCAACTTGCACAGATTGATCACCTTTGATTGCTTTCTCTCCACAATAGCTTGTGTAGTACTTTCTGGTACTATAAAGCTGTCCAAAAGGAGGAAGCTTCCAGACCAGTTCCAGTGGTGTTTTGAGTCCATGTCCTGTGATCCACATGTGTTGCATCTTTATTATTGAAAATTAAATAATAAAAATTTTTAAAGTTGTATAATTTTCATTTTGTGTGTGTGTGTGTGTGTGTATCAGGGGACACTATGTGTCCCTGTGGAGGCTCAAGGCAACTTCAGGAATCATACTGAATGCTTCACTTCTTCTTGCTTCACTCTGACATTTCTCAGGCTCTGCCTGAAGTGCAGGCCGCTGCATTTCCACATGGCACTTTTATGTGGGGACCTTCTGCTTTCGAGACAGAATCTTAACCCCTGAGGCAGTCCTGTATGGCATCATTAGCAATAGGATCTTACTGTTAGGCAACCAGGAGCTATGGCAAAAGTCGTTCTGTTTGGGACTCCTTTAAGATATCTCGTCTAACAATTTATGTGAAGTACATACACTTGTTACTTTGAATATTGTTTAATGCCTATAGATTCTAGTTAGAGAATTGTACAATTTTTGTTTTGTCCTATCTTCCTTTCTCTGTACAAAAGCCCTTTTTCTAAACACTAAGTTGGAAATATTCAAATGTCCATCAACAATGGAGCAGATAAAACATTGAATTTATGGAATACTACAGAACAAGGAGAATATTGACTATAATTACAACTATAGCATGAATGTCCAAACATAACATTAAGCAAAAAAATCAGACTACAAAAAGCACATCCATACTATCCTATTCAATTATATAAAGTGTGGGTTGTTAAACTATGGCCCACAGGCTGGCCACCTGTTTTTGTAATTAAAGTTTTATTGGAAGACAGCCACACATTCGTATGTGTATTGTCTTTGAAAACTTTAATGCTCCATGTAGAACGGAGTAGTTGTGACAGAGACCATCTGGCCAGCAAGTCTAAAATATTGCTATCGACTTCTTTTAGAAAAATTGACCAAACTTTGATATAAACTTCAAAAAACAACAAAATAAATCTATAGTATTAGAAGCCAGGAGCAGAACACTATGAACATTATGAATTTATCTTTTTCTCAAAGCCATTAAAGAAAATTTCACCTAGACTACAGAAGTGACAACTATTGCCAATAATAATTTGTGGGTTTCATCCACTGCTACTGTGTACAACAACTGACCTCATTAATAAGACAGGTTTCCATGGACACGTCAGGAAGATTGAAGCAGAGGTAAAACATTAATCTGGAAAACAAAAGAGTCCCTTTAGAGATCAAAGATTAAACAAAATATAAATGTCATCTATGACAGTAAGTTATTGTTTGGATCTATGCTTCTAACCAAGAACTGTTTCGAACCTCCAGCAGACAGTGCCAGATTCTGAAACACTGATTGTCACAGGTTAGCGCTATTGGCATCTGATGGAAAGAGGCCAAAACCCAGGATCGGCTTTGGGTTAGTCAGGGTTTTATTGTGGTGTCAACATACTAGAGAAAACAATTTAAAATATTTATCTAGGCACATGGTTTCAATCCACCATCTGCCGGATCTATTATTCTTAGGGCCTGCTAAGGTGCAGATTGTAGAGGCTGCTAACCTTGTACATGCAGAAGCAGAAAGAATAGCAGGAAGGGATAGGGTCAAGATAGCCCTTTGAAGGCATGTACCCAGTGATCCCATCCTCCAGTTAGGTCCTTCCACTTTCCATTCCATCCCACTCCACCCCCCAACAGTCTTTCGAATTTTGAATCTGGATAAAGCATTCATTACATTAAACATTAAATATTAATGAATTAAACCATTCATTACACAGAGTCCCTGACTAAATGTCTCTGAAAGGTCATCCCAGACACCTAGAAACACGCTTTACTAATTCCCAGGCACCTCTCAACCAATCAAGATTCATCATCAAAGCCCCCCCCCAAGAAATAATTACTCACCCAGATACCAGTAGTATTCCAGTTGAAAAGTTCTGCTTAAAAAAAATAAGTGCTTCTAGAATTATGTGGTGGAAAGTAGTAAGTAGAAAATAAGTGTGTGTGATCGAAAGTAGGAAGTACTTCTCACCACTGACCATGAGCAATTAAAGTGTCTCATATGGCTCTACAAAAAGGTGCTGAGACTGCATTGTTATGTTATTAAGCGGAATTAAGAGTAGTGAGTCACATGTGACAATGCAGGATCAGAGCACAGAGAGACCAGCATCTTGTCTGAAGTCTGTTATTGTGTGTGACTTTGGTCCCTTACTTTAACCTTTCTGAGCCTGCATTTTCTCTGTAAAATGGGACTTGAGAGTAGAAACCTGGTTCAAGAGTTGTAAATACTGAGTCACTCCATGTGAAAAAGCAAAGCCTGTCAGGCACAGTGAGGCTGGCTCCAGCAATCTCAGTGTGCAGGAGGCTGAGACAGGAGAATCGCCCAAAATTCTAGTCAACTTGAGCTACAGCATCAGATTCTGTGAGGGGTAGGAAGAATGCTGGAGAGAAGGCTCAGAAGTTAAGACTCTGCCTAGCCAAACTACAGAATGGGAAAAAATCTTCACTAACCACATATCTGATAGAGCTCTATTGTCCAGAGTCACAAAGAACTTAGAAAACTAAACACCAAGGAAACAAATGGCCCAATTAAAAAATGGGCCCTGGAATTTAAAAGAAACTTATCCAGGGATGAAATTAAAATGTCAACAAATATCTTCAAAAATGCTCCACTTCTTTAGCCATCAGGGAAATGCAAATAAAACTTCCCTGGATGTCATCTCCCCCTCAGGAGGGCAACATCCACATACAACAACAACAAATGCTGGAGAGGATGTGGAGAGAGGGAACTCTCCTACATTGCTGGTGGAAATGCAGGCTCATACAGCCACTCTGGCGAGCCTTCTGGAGATCTTAAAGAAATTAAAGATTGAAATGCCATATGACCCTGTATTCCACTTTGGGAATTACCCCCCATACAGCAGAATCACCTTGATAGCAAAGCAACGACCATGTTCATAGCACACTGTTTACAATAGCAAAGTCATGGAATCAACCCAATGTCCAACATTGATGAGTGGATAAGAAACTGTGGTACATCATACAATGGAGTACTACTCAGCCACAAAAAGGATGATACTGGAATTTGCCGGAAATGGATGTCATTAGAAACAATTAATTGAGTGGAAGTATCCCAGACCAGAAAATGAAAGCGCCATAGTTACTCCTAATAGGTGGCTCCTAGTACCAAACCCACCCAGCCCACCTAGAGACCAAGTAACTCTAGTATCCAAGTAATTGCAGGATATGAACAGAGGGATGGGGTTGGAGGGCCACACCAGAAAAAGGAGAGAGGGGACCATGTTAGCAGAAAAATAGGCCTCCACAAGAGCAAATAAGTAATGAGACACCTGTTAATTCACAGACTTTGTTCCGATCATTTACAACTGAGGGGGTATGATCTCACCAGAAGAGGAGGGCATATAGTCTGGCAGATAAAAAGTAACCATTTTGAAAATGGGTGATGACCCTCCCTCACTTGTTTCCTCTTTTACATCTACCTTTGATATGCTCTTATAACAAGATTCCGTTAACAGCTTTGTCTCGGCCATGAGTGACATACAGTGCCCATCAGGATGGAGTGAAGGGCATTGCAGGAGCAGCAAAACTGCAAAAGAAAATCAACAAACTATAATCCAGAACTCAGAGACTCTATATCAACCACCAGAACTAGGCCAGCTTAGTCTCTCCCCATCTTGAAGCTCAGGAAAATTTGCGGAAGAGGGGGCGGTAAGAGTGTAAGAGCATAAGGATGGGAGGGACAATGATATGTAAGATACTCTATACTAGTTAGGGCGAAGCAATCGTAATTGGATTTTGCATGCCCTGCGCATTGTCCAAACACTGTTGACCTCACAAAGTCTAGCATCTGCTAAAGGCACCAAGATCCTTGGAGGTAAAGGATTGGCAGCCACAGCAGTGTTCCTATACCTAAGGGAACACGGGAAAGGGTTCGGGAAAGGCCATGGGTCCTTGTACGTCATCGGAGAGGAGGGCCCAGAGGAAATCAGACATGCACAAGAAGGACTCTCTGGGAATTGGGGTGGGAGGCACTGGGGGATGGGGAGGGAGAGGGGTGGGGAGGGGGAGCAGGGGTACGGGAGGAGGAGGAGGGAGGGAGGGAACTGGTGTACCTAATAAGTTTGTATGAGCTGAAATTAAAAAAAAAAAGAAGTTAAAGACCTTCTGTTCAGATAAAGAGATTGCAACACGAGCTGAAAGGCAACCCACAGAATGGGAGAAAATCTTCACTAACGACATATCTGATAGAGCTCTATTGTCCAGAGTGCACAAAGAACTTAGAAAACTAAACACCAAGGAAATAAATAACCCAACTAAAAAATGGGCCTGGGAACTGAAAAGAAACATTTCCAGGGACAAAACTGAAATGTCTAAAAATATCTTTTTAAAGTGCTCCACATCCTTAGCCATCAGGGAAATGCAAATCAAACTACCCTGAGATATCATCTCACCCCGGTCAGGATGGCAAAAATCCACAATACAAACAACACCAAATGCTGGAGAGGATGTGGGGACAAAGGAACTCTCCTACATTGCTGTTGGGAATGGAAGATTATACAACCACTCTGGCCATTGGTCTGGTGATTTTTTAAAAAGCTAAAGAGATTTAATTGACATATGACCCTGCTATTCGACTTCTGGGAATAATCCCCCATACAGCAAAAATTCACCTCAATGACACAAGCACAACCATGCTCATTGCAGCACTATTTACAATAGCAAAGTCATGGAATCAACCCAAGTGCCCAACAGTAGACAAGTGGATAAGGAAAATGTGGTAGATTTATACAATGGAATACTACTCAGCCATCAAAAAAGATGAATTAATGAAATCTGCCAGGAAATGGATGGAATTAGAAACAATACATTGAGTGAATTATCCCAGACACAGAAAATTTTTTTCTTTTTTTTTCTTTTTTTTTTTAATTCCACTCATAATTAAGCACATAATACCCCCAGCCCCCCCTCCCAAAAGGATCCAACACCGCGTCCCCGTCCGAGCGGCAAGGCCCAGTGCGACAATCCCCCTCCCCCCTCCATCCCCATGACATCCTCAATGGCATGCCGACCTCCTCTGGGTCTCTCTCCGATTAGGTGCAAGACCGTGCATTCCTGACCCTTCCTGTTTCCCGTTAAGCTAGGAACACTACTGTGGCTGTCAATCCCTTGCCTCCAAGGATCTGTGGTGCTTTTTAGCAGATGCTAGATTTTGTGAGGTCAATATTGTTTTGGACATTGCATGGGCATGTAAATTCCTATTATGATGCTTCAGCCTAACAGTGTGGAGAATCTCAGATCATTGCTCCTCCCATCCTTGTGCTCTTACATCTTACTACCGCCCCCTCTTCCGCAAATTTCCTGAGCTTCAGGATGGGCAGAGATGAGGCTGGCCTAGTTCCAGGTGATTGATATAGAGTCTCTGATGTCCTGGATTATGGTTTTTTTGTTTTTTTTTTTTTCAGTTTTGCTGCTCCTGCAATGCCCTTGGCTCCACTCTCATGGGTATTGGATGTCACCCCCTGGCCAGAGATAAAAACCTGTTAAAATAGAGCCAGACACAGAAAATTAAGCACTGTATGTACTCCCTAATAGGTGGATCCTAGTACCAAACTCACTTAGTGACATATTGAAAGATAAATCTCTGTAATACTTACAGTAATTGCAAATATTATCAACAGGATGGAAGAGGAAGGAGGGCCCCTCCAGAATTAAGGAGAGAGGGGATCATGCTAAAGTAGAGAAAATAGGTCATCATCAAGTGTTGCAAGTAAGTAGAGACATCTGGTTAAGCTCACTCACTTTCCTTCCTGGTCACTTGCATCTGAGGGGGTTTGATTTCACCAGTCAGGGAGGGCATAGAGTCAGGCAGATAGATGGTAACCATCCTGCAAATGGGAGACTGACCCTCCCTCACCGCTGTCTCCTACTCCTATTCCACCTACCTTTGAATCTACTTACAGTAAGATTCCATTTAAACAACATTTTATCTCTGATTAGGAGGTGATCTCCAATACCAATCGGGATGGAGCCAAGGGCGGTGCAGGAACAGCAAAACCAAAAAACAACAACAAACCATAATTTGGAACATCAGAGACCCTACATTAATCATCTGAAACCAGATCAGCCAAATCTCTCCCCATCCTAAAGCTCAGGGAAATTTACGGAAGAGGGGGTGGTAAGATTGTAAGTGCCTAAAGATGGGGAGGAGCAATGATACCCAAGATACTCCGAACAAGTTAGGGCACACGTACCATAATCAGAACTTTGCATGACCTGCGCCAATGATGACATGTCCAACGACCCCAAGTCTAGCATGGATCACAGGCATTAAGATCCTTAGACACAAGGGATTAACAGTCACAATAGTGTTCCCATACTAAAGGGGAGTCCAAGAAAGGGCTCTGGGCAATCCCACTGAGTCCTTACACCTCAATGAAGTGGAGGACTCAGAAGGAAGTTTGACATGCACACTAAAGGATGCTCCAGGGAATGGGGGAGCCAGGGAAGGCACTGGGAGAAAGGGTCGGAAGGGGGTGAAAAGAAGGGGAAAAGTGGAGGAGGTTGCAAGGAGACTGGGGAAGGGTGGAGGGAGAGAGGGGATGAGGATACCTATTAAGCCTGTATGATTGGGAAAAAATCAAGCTATAAATAAATATAAATAAATAAATCAATAATAAATACATAATCAATAACCATAAGAAGTTGACCTTTATTTCATACCACATACAAAAAAATAACTCAAACTAAAATAACATCAGGCCCAAAATTATAAAACTACTAGGATGAAACAGGACAAAATGTTTGTGACAATAGAATTAGAAATGATTTCAGAAATATTACGCCAAAAGCATGGCAACAAAAGCAGAAACAGACAAACAGGATAACAGCAAACTTTAAGAAGTCTGCAATAATGGAGGTAGAAAACGCACTATGTAATATAGGAAATAATGATCTTATAATAAATCATAGCATTGTCGTCTTCAACTATAGAATATGATAATGTACATGAAATGGAACAGTAGTCATTAGAATGAACAAACTACAATTGGATGATCAATATCATAGAGTCCTCACAACTATAATGCTGGAACCAAAATTTTAGGAAAATACCTAAGCTGTCATTTATAATAAAAATTCAACATAACAAAACACTAATAGATAGATCAACTCCAAAGTTGGGGGGGGTCTGTCATAGGTTAAGCACAGGTGTCATTTGACTGGTGAGGTTGTTTGAGCTCTGGGCACTTTGTGTAGAGAATTGGGTGATTGAGTATAGCCCAGAGCAAACCTGCAGAACTATCTAGCTGATGAAGCAAAAGTCGCAGCCCAGGAAAATCACGGAGGACTGGTTGAAAGAGTCAGCAATCCTTTTGTTACGTGGCCGACATGCGGGCTGACAAGTAAGGATCATCGTCATCTCACCGCCACTGGTGTATAGATGGTGTGGCCAGTTCCCTTGGCCTGGTGTTGGCACGTAAGCTTCTCCTGTAAGTGGACTGGAGAATGTAAAACCAGATAATCAATAAGAGACAATAAACCACCCTTGTTTTCCCTTCAAGCTGCTGATGGTCATTTATTGGCAACCATACAGGCAAACTGCAACATGTCCATGAATAGATATGTGAATAAACAAAATGTGATTTATTCACACAACAGAACATTATGTAGCCTGAACAAGGAAAGAGAGAGTGTTAAATGCTGCACCATGGATAAAATGACACTAGGAGTCATACCCAGTGGTTTGAGTATCAGCTTGCATGCTAGAGTTCCTGAATTCAAACCCTAGCACTCCCTAATCTGGACTGGTGGCACATGGACCTATAATCCCAGCACTCCAGAGATGGAAAACATGAAGATCATAAATTCAAGGTCAGAAGTTTAAAGTTAACCTTCACCACAACCAGCTCCTAACCCACCTACACCATGGATGACCCTATCAAAGAAGAATGGAAGGGGAGGGAAAGAGAGAGGAAAAAGAAAAAGAGGGGAGGGGAGGGGAGAAAAGGAACAGGAAGTGGAGGAAAGGAAAGAAGAGAGGAGGAAAGTAAGATAGGGAAACAGAAGAGAGAGAAAAGAAGAGAAGGAGGAGAAAATGAAAGAACAGAAAAAGAAAGAAAGAAAAAGAAAGAAAGAAGAAAGGAAAGAAAGAAAAGAAAGAAGAAAGAAAGAAAGAAAGAAAGAAAGAAAGAAAAGAAGAAAGAAAGAAAGAAAAGAAAGAAAAAGAAAGAAAGAAAGAAAGAAAGCAAGATACGAAAAGAAAGAAAGAAAGAAAGAAAGAAAGAAAGAGAGAGAGAGAGAAAAAGTGATTATGTTAGGTGAAATATGTGGTAACAAAAGTATAAATACTAGAAACTGTGGTAACATTACTAATTACAATGGGTTCCTCCTCTACCACCACTTTCCCTCTTTTCTTTCTCTTGCATCAGCATCACCAACTAGGACCTGAGGTCCTGACAGATCCATCATTCTGAAGCCTTAGGAAAAAGAATGCGACAGTTAATGCACCCTATGTTGTATTCTTAGAACTTCTTTTCTTATTGATTATAAACATTAGCAATAAGGAATATACATATATATATTGGCTGACGGTTAACTGTAACCATCAACAAGGGTATCTGGAATCAACCAAGAGTTATGCCTCTGGGATAATCTGTGAAGGCATTTCTAGAAAGTAGTAGCCCAGATAGGAAACAAACTAGAGAAAAGGCTTATTCCAGCTCTCAATCCCAGGCTATGGCCCAGCATGACAGGAAAGTCACAGAAGCAGGATCTTGAGAGAAGTTGCTGTAGTCAAAAGCAGAAATGAACACATTACTGTATACATGTCTACTAAGGTTCAGCTCTCGTTCTTAAGTAATTCTGGATCCCTTCTCTAGGGAATGAACTTGTCTATAATAGGTGGGTCTTCCTACCCCAATGAAAGCAATCAGTACTATCTAGGCAGACTTGAAAGCATGTGACCCTGATCATTCTAGAAGAGTGTCAGGTTGACCACTGAGGCCATCACAAAAGGATGTAGGGTTGTCGGGGTACAGGAGACTGAGTCATATTAGGAGCTCGGTAGAAGCATTTGGTGAGTATAAATAAGCCTTTGCTGGTGCCTGAGGCATACACAGATGAGATTTACCCTGATACCTGAGAAGAAGGTGAGTCATCCAAACAAATCACAATTTCTTAGACTCTTTTGTGTCTCTGCAGAATGCCTGGGGGCTAGAAAAGAGGATGATTTGGTTTACGTTTCTAATGGTTCAAAAGTCCAAAGACATGGTGCTGACATCAGGCAAGGTCACTCTGGCTGTGTCATGACCCAGATGATCATACAGAAGTTCATATTAGGTGTCTGAGCCTCAACATGAGTTTTAACATGGATGAAACACATTCAACCCCTAATAGTCTCTCTGGGATTGTCTGGTCTGGACTTTTAAGGGCTTGAATGATGTCCCTAACCATGTAGTAAGGAAACTAAGAATTGATTCATTGAGAAGAATAATTATCAGAGGATTAAATCAAGAACGTAAAAAAATAATTTTCATAACCACTTACCATAAAATTTTGTTTCTTTCTGAAGGATAACTTTAAAGATTCAGCCCATTCTAGAAAGAGTAGAAAAGTAAATATTAAAATATTACAGAATGTTATAATTTGGGTGTCAAATGTCTCCCCACAGGTTAATATGTTTCAATACCTGGTTCTCAGCTGGTGGCGATGTTTTTTATACTGTGGAACCTCTGTGGCATAGGGTCCACTTGGCCCACCTTAGGATCAGGTCTTGGTCTTGCTAGCAGTTTGAGCACTGTGGTTCCGATGTGACATCACAATGTGCCTCACATTCCCTTCACTGCAGACCTGGCCAATCTAACTCCATGCCTGTCCCACTACGATGGATTGTATCTTTTTAAACCATGAGCCAAAATAAGCTTCTCTTCCTTTAATTTACTTCAGTCCAGTATTTGATTACAGGGTATTATTTTTCCTAGGTATATTCCCAATGCTCATAGGCATCAAAATGTGATATTCCGATCTGGCTGTCTAAGGGGAATGAAAACACTAACTGTAATGTAATATTTCTACCCCACACTTGAGCAAGAAAAAAACGAACAAAAAAAATAATACTAAGTGCTAGCAAGGTATCATGTGCATTGCTTTTCCTGGGGACATGTCACACAACTGTCTACCCTCCCCAAATAGGTGTTTCATGACAGACCAATGTGACAAATCAAGAAGTTTACTGGGGATGGGATAATTCAAAGGCATCTACATCATCAAAAATCCTTGTCCCCCCCAGTGAGACTCATGGAAGCTACACCCCTGGGGCTCCCTACTATACGGTTTGCTAGGAAAGTCTCCACCAGACCTCCAGACTCCTAGGCTGCTCTGAGGTCACCTGCTGGACATGCGCTGACTCTCTCTCTCTCTCTCTCTCTCTCTCTCTCTCTCTCTCTCTCTCTCTCTGTCTCTCTGTCTCTCTCTCTCTCTCTCTCTCTCCTGGATTACTTGACTGACCTGCTCAGCAGTCTCTCCCAGACTCCAGAGTCTTCTAACTGCTCCAGGACCTCCTTCAAACTGCTCTGCTTGGCTACTCAGCAGTCCCTTGGAGGCTTCTTCACTCTGGGAGTCTCCTTCAGACTGCTCTCAGAAATCTCCTGAGAATAGCACTTGTTCACCTACTGAGACTGGGGCAAAGGTCAAAAGGTCAAGATGACTACCCAGAGAAAAAGGGTCATAAAACACAAGGCTACAGGCATCTAAATCTTTCATATATTGCTAATCAAAGTATGACTTGGAAGAATCACTTTGAATAATGATAATAGCAATATTTACTAAATATTAATACTAATAATAGTGAAAATAGCAATATTTACTAAAAATGAATATGCCCACAAAAGTATATCCTCTTAAGTATAATATAGGTACATAAGTTTACAGCAGTCTTTTTATTAGCATTTCATGCATGAATATAGTAAATTTATAATATTTTTACACCTAAATCCCCAACCCCATTCCCCTCTCCTGTTGACATTACATCCTTCTTCCTCCTTGCCAGTCTTTTTCCTATTTTCATGTTGTTTTGCATGTATGGCCCATTGAGTTTCATCTGGGTTGCCTTTGATGGCATGTGCTTGAGTACTTGCTGAAGCAAGAATCATATATCAGTGGCTAGACCATCAAAAAAAGCATTTCCTCCACACATCAACATTAACCCTCAGCAGTCTCTTGGGGAGGTGTGGGGCCTCTTGAGATCTTTCCCCTTCCATGGTAAAATGTTGATAGGACAATTTCCATGCAGATCTTTATGGATTCATAGTTGCAGTGTAATTCATGGATAGTCCTGTCATGGCCAAAAGATAATACCTGGCTATACCCCTGCCTGTCCCTCTTCAGACTCTTACAATCTTACCACTCACTCTTCTTCTAAGTCCCCGAGCCTTGGGGTGAAGGGGTGGCTTAGATGTCCTGTTTAGGACTGAGCAGTCCCCACTCACTTCTTTTCTGCACTTTGGCCAGTTGTAATTTTCTGTAATAAGCACCTTCCATTGCAGAAGAAAGCTAGGTTGAGTGCTGAGTGTTCTTACAACTTATGAATATAATGACAACTGTGTAAAAGGTAGTTTAATTTAGTGTCTTTAATTTTTTTTATTTATTCAATTGTGCATGTATGGTGTGTGCATGTAGAACCACAGACGAATTCAGGAACCACCATGGACCGCCTCCATCTCCTCCTTGTTTACTCTGCCCCGGGATTCACAGGCTCTGCCCTACCAGGACCGGAAACACAGGCCGCCCCCACTTCCGCTGGCGTCTATACATGGGATCTAGGATCCAAACTCAGGACCTTCTGCCTGCAAGGCGGAGGCTTAACCCCTGAGCCACTTCTCCAGCCCCATAATTTAGTGTCTTAATAACTAACTTTAAGAGCTTGTACTTCCCCTACAGACTATGTCCTTCTTTTCCATGGGTTCTTGTTCCAGTTTACGGTACCAGAAATGTGACCTCTACTGAAAACATGAACCTTAAATTCAATCAGAAAGCTGTTGACTGCCCCCTTGGCATTCATGCCACTATTACACTGATGGTTGCCTCTTGCCAGGGTGATTGTTACTACAGTTTTCAACTTGCACAGATTGATCAGCCTTTTGATTGCTTTTCTCCCACAATAGCTTGTGTAGTACTTTCTGGTACTATGAAAGCTGTCCAACAAGGAGGAAGCTTCCAGACCAGTTCCAGTTGGTGTTTTGAGTCCATGTCCTGTGATCCACATGTGTTGCATCTTTATTATTGAAAATTAAATAAATAAAAAATTTTTAAAGTTGTATAATTTTATTTTGTGTGTGTGTGTGTGTGTGTATCAGGGGACACTATGTGTCCCTGTGGAGGCTCAAAGGCAACTTCAGGAATCATACTGAATTGCTTCTACCTTCTTCTTGCTTCACTCTGACATTTCTCAGGCTCTGCCTGAAGTGCAGGCCGCTGCTATTTCCACATGGCACTTTTATGTGGGACCTTCTGCTTTCGAGACAGAATCTTAACCCCTGAGGCAGTCCTGTATGGCATCATTAGCAATAGGATCTTACTGTTAGGCAACCAGGAGCTATGGCAAAAGTCTGTTCTGTTTGGGACTCCTTTAAGATATCTCTGTCTAACAATTTATTGTGAAGTATCATACACTTGTTACTTTGAATATTGTTTAATTGCCTATAGATTCTAGTTAGAGAATTGTACAATTTTTGTTTTGTCCTATCTTCCTTTCTCTGTACAAAAGCCCTTTTTCTAAAAGCCCTAAGTTGGAAATTATTCAAATGTCCATCAACAATGGAGCAGATAAATACATTGAATTTATGGAATACTACAGAACAAGGAGAATATTGACTATAATTACAACTATAGCATGAATGTTCCAAACATAACATTAAGCAAAAAAATTCAGACTACAAAAAGCAATCCATACTATCCTATTCAATTTATATAAAGTGTGGGTTGTTAAACTATGGCCCACAGGCTGGCCACCTGTTTTTGTAATTAAAGTTTTATTGGAAGACAGCCACACATTCGTATGTGTATTGTCTTTGAAAACTTTAATGCTACAATTGTAGAACTGAGTAGTTGTGACAGAGACCATCTGGCCAGCAAGTCTAAAATATTTGCTATCTGACTTCTTTTAAGAAAAATTGACCAAACTTTGATATAAACTTCAAAAACAAGCAAAATAAATCTATAGTATTAGAAGCCAGGAGCAGAACACTATGAACATTATGAATTTATCTTTTTCTCAAAGCCATTAAAGAAAATTTCACCTAGACTACAGAAGTGACAACTATTGCCAATAATAATTTGTGGGTTTCATCCACTGCTACTGTGTACACAACTGACCTCATTAATAAGACAGGTTTCCATGGACACGTCAGGAAGATTGAAGCAGAGGTAAAACATTAATCTGGAAAACAAAAGAGTCCCTTTAGAGATCAAAGATTAAATCAAAATATAAATGTCATCTATGACAGTAAGTTATTGTTTGGATCTATGCTTCTTAACCAAGAACTGTTTCGAACCTCCAGCAGACATGTGCCAGATTCTGAAAACACTGATTGTCACAGGTTAGCGCTATTGGCATCTGATGGAAAGAGGCCAAAACCCAGGATCGGCTTTGGGTTAGTCAGGGTTTTATTGTGGTGTCAACATACTAGAGAAAACAATTTAAAATATTTATCTAGGCACATGGTTTCAATCCACCATCTGCCGGATCTATTACTTAGGGCCTGCTAAGGTGGCAGATTGTAGAGGCTGCTAACCTTGTAGCATGCAGAAAGCAGAAAAGAATAGCAGGAAGGGATGAGGGTCAAGATAGCCCCTTTGAAGGCATGTACCCAGTGATCCCCATCCTCCAGTTAGGTCCTTCCACATTTCCACCACCTCCCAACAGTCTTTTCGAATTTTGAATCTGGATTAAAGCATTCATTACATTAAACATTAAATATTAATGAATTAAACCATTCATTACAACAGAGTCCTCCTGATCTAAATGTCTCTGGAAAGGTCATCCCAGACACCTAGAAACACGCTTTACTAATTCCCTAGGCACCTCTCAATCCAATCAAGATTCATCATCACAGCCCCCCCCCAAGAAATAATTACTCAACCCAAGATACCAGTAGTATTCCAGTTGAAAAGTTCTGCTTAAAAAAAATAAGTGCTTCTAGAATTAGTGTGGTGGAAAGTAGTAAGTAGAAAATAAGTGTGTGTGATCGAAAGTAGGAAGTACTTCAGTCACCACTGACCATGAGCAATTAAAGTGTCTCATATGGCTCTTACAACTAAGGTGCTAGACTGCATTGTTTAATGTTATTAAGCTGAATTAAGAGTAGTGATTGTCACATGTGACAATGCAGGATCAGAGCACAGAGAGACCAGCATCTTGTCTGAAGTCTGTTATTGCTTGTGTGACTTTGGTCCCTTACTTTAACCTTTCTGAGCCTGCATTTTCTCTGTAAAATGGGACTTGAGAGTAGAACCTGGTTCAAGAGTTGTAACTACTGAGTCACTCCATGTGAAAAAGCAAAGCCTGTCAGGCACATGTGAGGCTGGCTCCAGCAATCTCAGTGTGCAGGAGGCTGAGACAGGAGAATCGCCCAAAATTCTAGTCAACTTGAGCTACAGCATCAGATTCTGTGAGGGGTAGGAGAATGCTGGAGAGAAGGCTCAGAAGTTAAGACTCTGCCTAGCCAAACTACAGAATGGGAAAAAATCTTCACTAACCACATATCTGATAGAGCTCTATTATCCAGAGTACACAAAGAACTTAGAAAACTAAACACCAAGGAAACAAATGGCCCAATTAAAAAATGGGCCCTGGAATTTAAAAGAAACTTTATCAGGGATGAAATTAAAATGTCTAACAAATATCTTCAAAAATGCTCCACTTCTTTAGCCATCAGGGAAAAGCAAATAAAACTTCCCTGGGATGTCATCTCACCCCAGTCAGGATGGCAAACATCCACAATACAAACAACAACAAATGCTGGAGAGGATGTGGAGAGAGGGGAACTCTCCTACATTGCTGGTGGAAATGCAGGCTCATACAGCCACTCTGGCGAGCCTTCTGGAGATGCTTAAAGAAATTAAAGATTGAAATGCCATATGACCCTGCTATTCCACTTCTGGGAATTACCCCTCATACAGCAAAAATTCACCTTGATAGCAGAAGCACGACCATGTTCATAGCAGCACTGTTTACAATAGCAAAGTCATGGAATCAACCCAAATGTCCAACAATTGATGAGTGGATAAGGAAACTGTGGTACATCTATACAATGGAGTACTACTCAGCCATCAAAAAGGATGAAGTACTGGAATTTGCCAGGAAATGGATGTCATTAGAAACAATTATATTGAGTGAAGTATCCCAGACCCAGAAAATGAAACGCCATATGTACGTCCTAATAGGTGGCTCCTAGTACCAAACCCACCCAGCCCACCTAGAGATGCTCAAAGATAACTCTATGTAATACCTACAGTAATTGCAAGGATTATGAACAGGAGGGATGGGGTTGGAGGGCCACACCAGAAACAAGGAGAGAGGGGACCATGTTATAGCAGAGAAAATAGGCCTCCATCGAAGACTGAAAGTAAGTAATGAGACACCTGGTTAAGTTCACAGACTTTGTTCCAGATCATTTACAACTGAGGGGGTATGATCTCACCAGAAGGGGAGGGCATATAGTCTGGCAGATAAAAAGTAACCATTTTGAAAATGGGTGATTGACCCCTCCCTCACTTTAGTTTCCTACTTTTATTACATCTACCTTTGAATATGCTCTTATAACAAGATTCCAGTTTAACAGCTTTTTGTCTCTGGCCATGAGGTGACATACAGTGCCCATCAGGATGGAGTGAAAGGCATTGCAGGAGGAGCAAAACTGCAAAAGAAAGTCAACAATCCAGAACTTCAGAGACTCTATATAAGCCACCTAGATCTAGGCCAGCCTAATCTCTCCCCATCCTGAAGCTCAGGGAAATTTGTGGAAGAGGGGGCGGTAAGATTGTAAGAGCACAAGGATGGGAGGAGCAATAATTTGCAAGATACTCCACACAAGTTAAGGCCGAAGCAATCATAATTGGACTTTGCATGCCCTGCGCAATGTCCAACACTCTATTGACCTCAGAAAGTCTAGCATTTGCTAAAGGCACCAAGATCCTTGGAGGCAAAGGATTGACAGCCACAGTAATGTTCCTATGCTTAAGGGGAACACAGGAAAGGGTTCAAGGAAATGCCACTGGATCCTTGTACGTCACGGGAGAGGAAGGCCCAGAGAAGAGTCTGGCATGCACATTGAAGGATTCTCTGGGGATTGGGGGGAGGCACTGGGGGATAGGGAGGGAGGGGTGAGGGGAGGGGGAGCAGGGGGTCAGGGGGAGGAGGAGGGAGGGAGGGAACAGCTGTACCTAATAAGTTTGCATGAGCGGAAATAATAATAAAAAATGTTATAAAAAAAAAAAAAGACTCTGCCTAGCAAGTAGAAGGCATGAGTTCGGATCCCAGGTCCCATGTAAAAATGTCAGGCAGAAACAGCAGCAGCCTATATTCCTGACCCTAGTGGGCCAAGCCTAGAAAATCCCAGAGCAGAAAAAAAAGAAGGTAGAAACAATCAAGGATGATTCCTGAAGTCACTTTCGGTCCTCCACAAGAACACACACACAAATAAATAAATAAAAATTAAAAAAAAAAAACACAATGGCCGTAGCATAACAGGTCCTGCATGAATATATGCTGTATGCTATTTTCCATTATCATTCTAATTACTACCCAGAGCTTTTTTTAAACATTATTGTGTATACATGCATGCATATAAATGTGTATATGTATATGTGAGTACAGACGTGTGGACATGGTGTCTGTGTGGAGAACAACCTTCAGGAGTCAGTTCTCTCCACTGTCTTTCCTGTGGGATTGAACTCAAATCATTAGGCTTGCAAAGTAAGTACTCTACCCGCTAAGTCTTTTTGCCAGCCTAAGCTATCCTTACTTAAGGCTTTACTAGCTCTCCATTTCCAACTTCAGGAAGTCTGATTTTCTTCACATGGTGCACAAACTCTTAAAACGCTTTTCCTTCTTATTTCTCCAGTATTATTTAACCCTATTTCTTGAACCTAGACCAAACAACTCACAGGTCTGCAGAAATCTTGCTTTTTGAAGGATTCCATGACTTTTACTTTGTGTTTTTAATTGTGAGATATTTCAAACATAAAGTATAAAAAATGTTTCATAGACCCACCTACATCAACTAGCATTTTTCATATTTGCTTCAGATTATTTTAAAGTTTCTGTTAGGAAAAATGGTCAGCTCAGCATGGTGGATCATGCCTGTCATCCCAGTACTGAGAAGATAGACCCAGGAGTACTAGGAGTTCAAAGTCATCTTACCTACATAAAATCCTCAAAACTCCTCTTTCCCCAACCACCCAGGACTTGATCCAGCCAGGACACACTGTGACCTAGGTAAGGTCCCCCTGGACAACCCCAAACTTCAAGCAACCCACTAGTCCCAGATCCTCTCACCAGCCAGCAGGAACAGTCCTGCTCTGGGCCAGGGAGGACCCCTGGGCCATGCCCCAGCTCCCCAAGTTATATGCGCCCACTACCACCACCTCCAGCTTTTGGCCCATGGCCAGGGATGCGCACAGTCCAGCCAGGACACACTGCAACCTAGGCAAGCTCCCCGTGTTCACCCCCAAACCCCAGGCAACCCACCAGTCCCAGCGCCTCCCACCAGACAGCTGGAGAAGGAACTGCTCCAGGCCACATAATTCAGTTCAGTGAAAAACATACAAAAATTAAAAGAAGGTCTTAAGAGTTAAAACGACAATGCCCAAGTAAAAGTGCAAATCCATGAGAAATAAAACCCAAGAAAACAAACCTCTCACCAAAGGAATTAACCCCATAATGATAGACTCCAACCAGAACAAATCCATGGAAAATAGCCAAGAAAGCCTGACCCAGGATAGCAACTTTCAAAACATGATCATTACCATGATCAATACTATGAAAGAGGAAATCCAGGAGGAATTAAATAACCACATCAACCACTTTGAATAAGAACACAACAGACACTTGGAGGAGTTGAGGAAAACAGTTCAAGAAACAAAAACAAGCATAGAGCAGTTAAAGCACAATCAAGTGGAGTTTAAAACTGAACTAAGAGACAAGTTATCTTCAACCCAGAACTCAACAGAGAGTCTTATCAGCAGAACTAACAAAGAATAAAATAGAATTTCAGACCTTGAAGACAAAGTGGGAGTATTAACCAGCTCAATGGAAGAGGTTGTTAAAGCCAAAAAGATACTCGAGAGAAATATTCAAGAGTTATGGGACACCCTGAAGAAGCCTAACACGCATATTCATGGAATACGAGAGCAAGAATCCCAGATTACCTCACCTGAAAAAATTTTCCAAACTATCATCAAGGAAAACCTTTCTCACCTAAAAAAAGAGAGACCCATCCAAATACAAGAGGCATTCTGCACCCCAAAATATGATCAAAATAGAAACTCGCTACGGCAAATAATAGTAAAAACATTCCACATTCAAGACAAAGAAATGGTGCTGACTGTTTACCATAGCAAAGTCATGGAATCAACCCAAATGTCCAACAGTTGATGAGTGGATAAGGAAAATGTGGTACATCTATACAATGGAGTACGACTCAGCCATCAAAAATGATGAAGTACTGGAATTTGCTGGGAAATGGATGTCATTAGAGACAATTATATTAAGTGAAGTATCCCAGACCCAGAAAATTAAGTGCCGTATGTACTCCCTAATAGATGTCTCCTAGTACCAAACACAGCCAGCCCACCTAGAGACACTCAACGACAAATCTCTGTAATACAGTAATTGCAAGGAGTTTGAACAGGCGGGATGGGGTAGGAGGGCCACACCAGAAACAAGGAGAGAGGGGACCATGCAACAGCAGAGAAAATAGGCCTCCATCAAGGACTGCAAGTAAGCAATGAGACATCTGGTTAAGTTCACAGATTTTCGTTCCTGATCATCTACAACTGAGGGAGTATGATCTCACGAGAAGGGGAGGGCATACAGTCTGGCAGATAATAAGTAACCATTTTGTAAATGGGTGACCCCTCCCTCACTGTGGTTTCCTACTTTTATTGCATCTACCTTTGAATATACTCTTGTAACAAGACTCTAGTTTAACAGCTTTTTATCTCTGGCCAGGGGGTGACATCCAATACCCATAGGATGGAGTGAAGGGCATTGCAGGAGCAGCAAAACTGCAAAAGAAAATCAACAAACCATAATCCAGAACTTCATAGACTCTATATCAACCACCTAGAACTAGGCCAGCTTAATCTCTCCCCATCCTGAAGCTCAGGGAAATTTGCAGAAGAGGAGGCTGTAAAATTATAAGAGCACAAGGATGGGAGGAGCAATGATATGCAAGATACTCCACACAAGTTAGGACTGAAGCAATCATAATTGGACTTTGCATGCCCTGCGCAATGTCCCACACACTATTGACCCCACAAAGTCTAGCATTTGCTAAAGGCACCAAGATCCTTGGAGGCAAGGGATTGACAGCCAAAATAGTGTTCCTATGCTTAAGGGGAACACGGGAAAGGGTTCAGAGAAAGGCCAATGGGTCCTTGTACGTCATCGGAGAGGAGGGCCGAGAGGAGAATCAGGCATGCACAAGAAAGGACTCTCTGGGAATTGGGGTGGGAGGCACTGGGGGATGGGGAGGGAGGGGGGAGCAGAAGGGGAGCAGGGGGTTCAGGGGGAGGAGAAGGGAGGGAGGGAACTGGTGTACCTATTAAGTTTGTATGAGCTGAAATAATAATAAAATATATTAAAAATGCAGAAGATTAAAACTGGACCTGTACTTGTCACCATGAACAAGACTTAATTCCAAATGGATCAAGGACCTCGCTATAAGGCCAGAGACTATAAAAACCATAGTGGAAAGGATAAGGAACTCCCTCGACCTGATTGGGCTAGGACAACAGTTCCTAAAGGGACATCCAATAGCAAAGTCACTACAACCAACAGATGGGATCTTGTGAAATTAAAGAGCTTGTGTTCAGATTAAAGAGATTGTAACTGGAGCACAAAGGCAACCCACAGAATGGGAGAAAATCTTCACTAACCACATATCTAATAGAGCTCTATTATCCAGAGTGCACAAAGAACTTAGAAAACTAAACACTAAGGAAACAAATGGACCAATTAAAAAATGGGCCTTGGAACTTAAAAGAAACTTTATTAGCGATGAAATTAAAGTGTCTAACAAATATGTTAGAAAATGCTCCACATCCTTAACCATCAGGGAAATGCAAATCAAAACTTCCCTGAGATGTTATCTCACCCGGTTCAGGATGACAAAAATCCACAATACAAACAACACCAAATGCTGGAGAGGATGTGGAGAGAGGGGAACTCTCCTACATTGCTGGTGGGAATGCAGGCTCATACAGCCACTCTGGCGAGCCGTCTGGAGATGCTTAAAGAAATTAAAGATCAAAATGCCATATGACCCTGCAATTCCACTTTTGGGAATAACCCCCCATATAGCAAAAATTCACCTCGATAGCACAAGCACCAGCCTATTCATAGCAGCACTGTTTACAATAGCAAAGTCATGGAATCAACCCAAATGTCCAACAGATGATGAGTGGATAAGGAAAATGTGGTAAATTTATACAATGGAATACTACTCATCCATCAAAAATGATGAATTAATGAAATTTTCCGGGAAACAGATGGAACTAGAAACAATTGTATTGAGTGAAGTATCCCAGACACGGAAAATTAAGCACCGTATGTACGCCCTAATAGGTGGATCCTAGTATCAAACCCACTTAGAGTCACTCAAAGATAAATCTCTGTAATACCTACAGTAATTGCAAAGATTATAAACAGAAGGGATGGGGAAGGAGGGCCCCACCAGAAACAAGGAGAGAGGGGACCATGTTACAGCAGAGAAAATAGGCCACCATCAAGGACTGCAAGTAAATAATGAGACATCTGGTTAAGTTCACAGACTGTCCTTCCTGATCATTTGCAACTGATGGGGTATGATCTCACCAGAACGGGAGGGCATATATAGTCTGGCAGAGAGAAAGTAACCATGTTGCAAGTGTGAGACTGACCTCTCCCTCACCACAGTGTCCTAATTTTATTCCATCTACCTTTGAATATACTCTTATAACAAGACTCTAATTTAACAGGTTTTTATCTCTGGCCGGGGGGTGACATCCAATACCCATCGGGATGGAGATGAGGGTATTGAAAAACCAGCAAAACTGAAAAAAAAATCAACAAACCATAATTCAGAACATCAGAGACTCTATATCAACCACCTGAACGAGGCCAGCCTAATCTCTCCCCATCCTGAAGCTCAGGGAAATTTGCGGAAGAGGGGGCAGTAAGATTGTAAGAGCACAAGGATGGGAGAAGTAATGATATGCAAGATACTCCACACAAGTTAGGGATGAAGCAATCATAATAGGACTTTGCATGACCTGTGCTATGTCCAACACATTATTGACCCCACAAAGTCTAGCATGGACTAAAGGCACTAGGATCTTTGGAGGCAAGGGATTAACAGTCACAGTAGAGTTCCTATGCTTAAGGGGAACACAGGAAAAAGGGTTCTGGGAAATATCCCTGGGTCCTTGCACCTCATCGGAGAGGAGGACCCAGAGGAGAGTTTGGCATGCACATTAAAAGATGTTCTGAGGATTGGGGGGAGAGCCACTGGGGATGAGGCACTGGAGGATAAGGAGGGATGGGGAAGGGGAAGGGGCAGCAAGGGGGGTCGGAGGAAGGTGGAGGGAAGGAGGAGACCAGTGTACCTGTTAAGTTCGTATGAGCGGCAATAATAATTTTTTTTAAAAAAAAGTAAAATAAAAAGAATTATCTCTTCTGTATTCAAGACAACAGGAAAAAGCAGCAAAATATTTGGTGGAAGTTCCCAGCAAATTTCAGCTCATGTCTTGTTTCTTTGAACTGCAAAGAAGACGGTGGAGGATAGAACTGAGTTTCCTAGTCCAATGGTGAAGGTGGGAAAAGTTGGGGAATGGACAGTGACTTTGACAGCCAATATGGATAGTGTAGATGTTTACATCTTGAATAATTATGAGTGAGTAACCTTCCTCTCTCATTTTGATTCCTCATCCACAATGAGACCACTGGGCTGAGGGTACAGCTCAGTGGTAGAGCTTTTGCCTAGCATGTGAGAGTCCTTGAGTTCCATCCCTGGCATCCACCACACATACACAAAGTGTAATTATCATGTTTAATCTACACATCTTACTGCAAGAACAGGTTAGTTATAATATAGAATGTAGAGCAGTGTCTAAAACATAGATCTCAATTATGGTAAATACTATCTATCACAGAGGAAAATACAACATAAAATGACAGATATGGTGGTATATACCTGTAATTCCAGCATTCCAGAGGTTGAGGACAAAAGATTTCAAGGGTTGCCTTGGCTAGATAGTAAGACCCTACAGAGAGAAAAAGAAGAAAAGAAGGAAGAAAGGAATGTGCTCTGGACACATTTGTAGAGAATTGGTCATTGAGTTAAGCCCAGAGCAAACTTGCAGGAAATTTGTCTAGCTGATGAGGAAGGCCCAGCCTATGGTGGGTGGGACTAGACCCTGGAATAAAATACAGAAAGCTGGTTGAAAGAGTTGGCATCCTTCAGTTCACTTGGCCAGACATGTTGGTCTGGCAAGTAAGGATTGTCTCTCTCAGCCCTTGTGTGGTGATGGTGCGGCCAGTTCCTCTGGTGTTGGTGCCCAGAGCTCAAACCCTCAACAGTCAAGGTGACACCTGTGCTTAACTATGACGTCAAAAGGGGAGTGGAGAGATGTGTCACAACTGGGGGTAGAGAGATACATCATAATGTCGGGAAGGTATAAAAGGCCGCAGGGCGGGTGGAAAGTTCAGCCCTGGAGGTAGAGGGCCTCAGGGCAGGTGGACGCGGGCTCCAGCTCCTGGGGATAGAGATCGCAGGGCAGCTTGCACCATGGGACCAGAGGCGCTGGACCTTGATGAAGACCTTGCCGAAGTTCCACGAGGCAGTTTCCTGCAGGCCCCGTAGCTTGGGCCCGGCTTTCGTCCACAGTTCTTGATATGGAAGTTCTCGCTGTACATATCAAATTTTATGTCCAGTCAACTTCAAACTCAAAGTATGCTGAGTACTCTACCGAACGCCCTGATTCCTGGGGAAAGCCAGGATTTCTGCAGACCATGCTCGGCGTCTACAGTGATGAGGGTCATTCACCAACAAGCTGAATAGAGCACATGTTGATTGTGCCTTCGAAGCATCCTCGTTGGTGACGATTCACAAACACTTAAACTTTTGTACATGGAACATGTACATCGCCAGTCATCGTGGGACATGCCCGCACTGATCAAGCTGAGCGCCGCCGAAGGCTCGTACGGCGGCGCTGGCTAAATTTTTGGCTACTAGTATTAGTAGAAAATGTCTTACTCAGGGGTTGAAGTTAATGAAAAGTAAAAAGACATCGCATTTTTGGCGAAGAATGACTCACAGGCCTACCCTGTGAGGTTGACCCTCAATACTTAAATAAATATAAATTGTCCGCTCTCTGTGCCTCCACTTTCCTTCTGTCTGTATGCATTCACACACGCAAGGATGCTCCAGGGGCTGGGAGGGGAGAAGAGGGAGGCACTGGGAGAAGGAGAGGGGGGTGAAAGGCAGGGGATAAGGGGGCAGGGGACAAAGGGGACTGGGAGGGCAGAAGGGGTAGGCAGTGGGAGAAGGGGAGAGGGTGCAAGGGGGACTGGGAGGGCAGAAGGGGGAGGCACTGGGAGGAGGTGAGGGAGGTTATGAAAGGCAGTGGAAAAGGGAATATGCCAGGGGAGGGAGGTGAAAGGCAAAGGAAAAGGGAGGCACAGGGAAGATTGGAGAGAGGGGAGGGGAGAGGTGAGAGGGATCAACAGCAGGGAAAAAGGGAGGAGGGTGCAAAGGGGACTGGGAGGGCAGAAGGGGGAGGCATTGGGAGAAGGGGAGAGGAGGAGGAAAGAAGGGGGTGAAAGGTGGGGGAGGGTGCAAAGGAGACTGGGAGGGAAGAAGGGGGAGGCACTGGGAGAAGGGAAAGGGCGTGAAAAGCAGGGAGAAAAGGAGCAAAGGGGACTGGGGAAGGGTGGAAGGAGGGAGAGGACGGGGTGCCTATTGAGCTTGCATGATTGGGGAAAAAAAAGACACAATAACAGCTCTTTCTTGAGGCTGTCAGAATTGAATGAGTTAATGCTACAGTACTTTAAGCACAGGAGATGTCCCAGCCTATGGTAGGTGGGATTAGGCCCTGCAATAAATCACCGAAACCTGGTTGAGAGAGTTGGCATCCTTCTGTACACTTCTCTCTCTCAGCTGTTATGTGGTGATGGTGTGGCCAGTTCCTCTGGCCCTGGTGTTAGTGCATGTTCTCCTGTCAAGCTGGACTATGAACTGTACCGGGCTATCAGTAAGAAAATAAACTCCTTTTCCCTTGAGCTGTTTGATGATGATTTACCAGCAACCATGCAGGCTGTTACAATAACCATGCATCATGTACTCACCACAGCCATGAGACAGAATGTGCTCCTGAGAAGTTCAATTCCAAGGAGCAACATCCACCAAGAGTCCTATGCCTGGTTTAGCAGTGGTGGCAGAAAGTTTATCTAGTCAGGCCCTTGAGTCCATCCCCAGCAAGGGGTGGGGGGGTGGGGGGTGGGGGGGCAAGAAAGCAGGGACTGTATCCCACAAGAATAATTTAGGATACAAGTCACAGAGAAGCAGTCTCATGATGGCTTGAAGGAATTAGAATTAATTTTACTCAGATTTTATGAAATCTAAAACCAAGCAGCTCCTAGCACTGGTCTGAAAGCTTAATATACCAGGTCTGGAAACTCTGGAAATCCTTAGATTTTAGCTTGATACTTGTAAGACAGTGGGTAGCTGCATTATTTTAAATTACCTCTCCTCCCCTTTCTCCACCTGCCCGGGAAGCATAGAGTCCAGCGGGGACTCATGACGACCTAGGTAAGCACCCCCAAACACCAGGCAACCCACTGGTCCCAGCTCCTCCCACCAGCCAGCTGGAGAAGGAGGTGCTCCAGGCCAAATAATTCAGTTCAGTGAAAAACGCACAGAAATTGAAAGAAGATCTTAAGAGTTAAAACGACAATGCCCAAGAAAAGTGCAAATCCATGAGAAACAACACCCAAGAAAACAAATCTCCCACTGAAGGAATTAATCCCATAATGATAGACTCCAACCAGAACAAACCCACGGAAAATAGCCAAGAAAGCCTGACCCGGGATAGCAACTTTCAAAACATGATCATTACCATGTTCAATACTATGAAAGAGGAAATCAGGGAGGAAGTAAATAACCGCATCAATCACTTTGAAGAGGAACACAACGGACACTTGGAGGACTTGAGGAAAACAGTTCAAGAAACAAAAACTGACATAGAGCAGTTAAAACAGACTCAAGCAGAGTTTAAAACTGAACTAAGAGACAAGTTATCTTTAACCCAGAACTCAACAGAGAGTCTTGTCAGCAGAACTAACTAAGCAGAAAATAGAATTTCAGACCTTGAAGACAAAGTGGGAGTATTAACCAGCTCAATAGAAGAGGTTGTTAAAGCCAAAAAGATACTCGAGAGAAATATTCAAGAGTTATGGGACACCCTGAAGAAGCCTAACATGCATATTCATGGAATACCAGAGCAAGAATCCCAAAATACCACACCTGAGGAAATTTTTCAAACTATCATCAAGGAAAACTTTCCTCACCTAAAAAAAGAGAGGCCCATCCAAATACAAGAGGCATTCCACACCCCAAACAGATATGACCAAAATAGAGACTCGCCATGGCAAATAATAGTTAAAACACTCCACATTCAAGATAAAGAAATGGTGCTGAGAGCTTCAAGGGAAAAAAAAAACAAATCACTTTTAAAGGTAAACCTATTAAAATAACTAGTGACTTCTCAATGGAAACAGTAAAAGCAAGAACTTGGAGAGACATAATTCAAGTATTGAATGAGCAAAAATGTCAACCCAGGCTGATATACCCTGCAAAACTATCCGTCATGATAGAAGGAGAAAGAAAAATCTTCCAGCACAAAGACAACTTGAAGGGATACATGTGCACCAAACCAGGCCTTCAAAAAATACTAGAAATGATACTCAAGCTTGAAGAAAAAAAAAAAAAAAGCATATCCAGGAGGACAGAATGGAAGGATAATACCACCAAAACCTAAAAGAGAAACAATATACTTACAAAAGCCACT
This sequence comes from Typhlomys cinereus, assembly GCA_023101885.1. Lineage (NCBI taxonomy): Eukaryota > Metazoa > Chordata > Mammalia > Rodentia > Platacanthomyidae > Typhlomys > Typhlomys cinereus. The sequence goes on from JALPQD010000861.1 coordinate 77,298, forward strand.
AAACATAATAAATGTCTGGAATTAAAAATATTTTCTCCATGATAACATTAAATGTTAATGATATTAACTCACCGATCAAGAGACACAGATTACACACTTGGATTAAAAATCACAACCCATCAATCTGCTGCCTGCAGGAAACCCATCTCACCACAAAAGATAGGCACATTGTAAAAATAAAAGGCTGGTCCAAAATTCTGCAAGCTAATGGAACCAGAAAACAGGCAGGGGTAGCAATTATGCTATCGGACAAATAGACTTCAAACCAAAAAAAAAAATCATAAGAGATACAGATTGATGCTATATTTTAGTCACAGGTACAATTCACCAGGAAGACTTCACAATACTGAACATATATGCACCCAATACGGGCCCCCCCACACACATTCATTAAGCAAACCCTACAATGTGTAAAGCTAGAAATCAATCCCAAAATGATAATTCTTGAGGATTTCAACACCACCCTCTCAACATGGGATAGATCAACAGGTTAAAAAAAAACTTAACAGAGACATTTTGGAGCTTAATCAAACCCTTACTGAAATGGACCTTACAGATCTCTATTGAACTTTTCATCCCTGCACCAAAGAATACACATGTTTCTCAGCAGCACACGGAACTTTCTCCAAAATAGATCACATATTGCACCACAAAATGAATCTCCACATATACAGGAGAGTTGAAATTTTAGCCTGTACCCTATCAGACCACCATGGCCTAAAGCTTGACATCCACAACACAACAAACAGCAGAAAATACACGAACTCTTGGAAACTAAACACTATGATTTTGAATGAGAAATGGGTTCAGGAAGAAATCATAAAGGAAGTCCAAGATTTCCTAGAAGAGAACAATAATGAAATACAATTTACCAAAATCTCTGGGACACAGTGAAAGCTGTCCTAAGAGGTAAGTTCATAACTCTTAATGCCTACATCAAAAAAATGGAAACATGAGAAAAAAGTAACTTAACAATGCAGCTTAAAGCTTTAGAGACACTAGAGCAATCAAATCCCAAAAGCAGTAAAAGAGAGAAGATTAGCAAAATAAGGGGAGAAATATCTGAAATTGACATTAGGAAAACGACACAGAAAAACAACCAATAAAAAAGCTGGTTTTTGAAAAAACCAATAAGATTGATATACCCTTAGCTAAATTAACCAAAAAGCAAGAGAGAGAAAACTCAAATTAACAAAATTAGAAATGGAAATGGAGTTATCACTACTGATACCCAAGAAATCCAGAGAATTATAACGTCATATTTCAAAAACTTACACTATGTGAAATTTGACAACACAAAAGAGATGGACAAATTCCTAAGTAAACACAACTTACCTAAATGGAATCAGGAAGTTGTGAATTATTTAAATAGTCCTATAACATGAGGAAATGGAGGAAGTAATCTCGAATCTTCCCACCAAAATATGTCCTGGACCAGATGGATTCAACAGAGTTCTACCAGACATTTAAGGAGCTAATAACACCAATACTCCTTAAACTGTTCCATCAAATAGCAAAGGAAGAAACACTACCAAATTCCTTCTATAAAGCTAGTATCATCTTAATCTCAAAACCAAATAAAGATACACTTAAAAAAGAAAACTATAAGCTGATGAACACAGATGCAAAGATTCTCAACAAAGTCTTAGCAAATTGGATTCAAAAACATATCAAAAAGGTCATCCACAGGGATCAAGTAAGCTTTATCCCAGTCACACAAGGTTGATTCAACATACGCAAATCAATAAAGGTAATTCACATATAAACCAGTCCAAAGTTCAAGACCACATGATACTCTTGATAGACGCAGAAAAGCTTTTGACAAGATCCAACAGCCCTTTATTAGCAAAACCCTAGAGAAGGATGAAATGGAAGGAACCTTTGTCAATATAATAAAAGCTGCAGGCAACAAGCTAACAGCAAGGATTATACTCAATGGGGAAAAACTTGAAGCGTTCCCGCTTCGATCAGGAACTAGACAAGGCTGTCCACTCTCACCACTTCTATTCAATATTGTACTTGAAGTCTTAGCTGAAGCCATAAGACAAGAAAGGGACATAAAAGGGATTCAAATCGGCAAGGAAGAAGTCAAGTTATCACTATTAGCAGATGACATGATTTTATAAGTGAGTGATGCCAAAATCTCCACCAGGAAGCTCCTGGAACTAATACGGGAGTTCAGCAGGGAGACAGGACACAAAATAAATGTACAATAATCAGTGGCCTTCCTATATGCCCAGAATGAAAGAAGTAAAAAAGCCCTGAGAGAAACAATCACATTTACTATAGCCCCTAAAAATATGAAATACCTTGGCATAAACCTAACCAAGGAAGTAAGAGACGTTTACAATGAAAACTTTAAAACCCTAAAGAAAGAAATTGCAGAAGACACCAGAAGGTGGAAAGACCTCCCATGTTCCTGCATTAGCAGAATCAACATCATAAATATGACCATCCTACCAAAGGCAATATACTGATTCAATGCTATACCAATTAAAATCCCAAAGCAATTCTTTAAAGAAGTTGACCAAACAATCTCAAAGTTCATATGGAGGCACAAAAGACCCTGGGTAGCAAAAGAAATCCTGAGTAACAAAAACACGGCTGGAGGTATCACCATACCAAACCTTAGTCTATACTGCGAATCCATAGTTGTAAAAATAGCCTGGTATTGGCTCCAAAAGAGACATACAGATCAATGGATAAGGGCTGAACACCCAGATATAAGCGCACACAACTACAGCCATTGGATCTTTGACAAAGGGGCCAAAAAAATCCAATGGAAAAAGAACAGCATCTTCAACAAATGGTGCTGGCAAAACTGGATCTCCACATACAGAAGATTAAAGCTGGACCCGTACTTGTCACCATATACAAGACTTAATTTCAAATGGATCAAGGACCATGATATCAGGCCAGAGACTATAAAAATCATAGTTGAAAGGGTAGGGAAGTCCCTCAAGCTGATTGGGCTAGGCCAACAGTTCCTAAACAGACATCCAATAGCACAGTCACTACAACCAACACTCAACAGATGGGATCTTATGAAATTAAAGAGCTTCTGTTCAGATAAAAAGATTGTAACTTGAGCACAAAGGCAACCCACAGAATGGGAGAAAATCTTCACTAACCACATATCTGGTAGAGCTCTATTATCCAGAGTGCACAAAGAACTTAGAAAACTAAACACTAAGGAAACAAATGGGCCAATTAAAAAATGGGCCTTGGAACTTTAAAGAGACTTTACCAGGTACGAAATTAAAATGTCTAACAAATATGTTAAAAAATGCTCCACATCCTTAACCATCACTAAATGCAAATCAAAACTTCCCTGAGATAACATCTAATCCCAGTCAGGATAGCAAAAAATCCAAATGCTGGAGAGGATGTGGAGAGAGGGGAACTCTCTTACATTGCTGGTGGGAATGTAGGCTCATACAACCACTCTGGTGAGCCGACTGGCGATTCTTAAAGAAATTAAAGATTGAAATGCCATATGACCCTGCTATTCCACTTTTGGGAATAACCCCCCATATAGCAAAAATTCACCTCGATAACACAAGCATGACCATGTTCATAGCAGCACTGTTTACAATAGGGAAGTCATTGAATCAGCCCAAATGTCCAACAGTTGATGAGTAGATAAGGAAAATGTGGTACATTTATACAATGGAATACTACTCAGCCATCAAAAATGATGAATTAATGCAATTTGCCAGGAAATGGATGGAACTAGAAACTATTATATTGAGTGAAATCCCAGACACAGAAAAAAAAATTTTATTATTATTATTTCCACTCATACAAACTTAACAAGTACACCGATCCCCTCTCTCTCTCCACTTCCCCTCCCCCCATCCCCCTGCTCTCCCCTCCCCTCTCCCCTCTCTCTCCATCCCCCAGTGCCTGCCCCCCCCATCCCTGGAGCATCCTTTGCTGTGCATACCAAACTCTCCTCTGAGTCCTCCTCTCCGACAAGGTACAAGGATCTAGGGGCATATCCCAGAACCCTTTCCTCTGTTCCCCTTAAGCTTAGGAACACTACTGCAGACACAGAAAATTAAGCGCCATATGTACTCCCTAACACATGGATCCTAGTACCAAACCACCTAGAGACACTTAAAGATAAATCTCTGTAATAACTACAGTAATTGCAAAGATTATAAACAGGAGGGATGGGGAAGGAGGGCCCCACCAGAAACAAGGAGAGAGGGGACCATGTTACAGCAGAGAAAATAGGCCACCATCAAGGACTGCAAGTTAAGTAATGAGACATCTGGTTAAGTTCACAGGCTGTCCTTCCTGATCATTTGCAACTGATGGGGTATGATCTCACCAAAAAGGGAGGGCATATATAGTCTGGCAGAGAGAAAGTAACCATTTTGCAAGTGGGAGACTGACCCCTCCCTCACCACAGTCTCCTAATTTTATTCCATCTACCTTTGAATATACTCTTATAACAAGACTTTAATTTAACAGGTTTTTATCTCTGGCCAGGGGGTGACATCCAATACCCATCAGGATGGAGCCGAGGGCATTGCATAGCCAGCAAAACTGAAAAAAAATCAAGAAACCATAATTCAGAACATCAGAGACTCCATATCAACCACCTGGAACTAGGCCAGCCTAATCTCTTCCCATCCTGAAGCTCAGGGAAATTTGCGGAAGAAGGGGCGGTAAGATTGTAAGAGCACAAGGTTGGAAAAAAAAAAAAAAAGAGCACGAGGTTGGGAGGAGTAATGATATGCAAGATACTCCACACAAGTTAGGGCCGAAGCAATCATAATAGGACTTTGCATGACCTGTGCTATGTCCAACACATTATTGACCCCACAAAGTCTAGCATGGACTAAAGGCACTAGAATCTTTGGAGTCTAGGGACTGACAGTCACAGTAGTGTTCCTAAGCTGAAGGGTAACACAGGAAAGGGTTCTGGGAAATGCCCCTGGGTCCTTACACTTCATCGGAGAGCAGGACCCAGAGGAGAGTTTGGCATACACATTAAAGGATGATCCGGGGATGGTGGCGAGGCACTAGGGGATGGGGAAGGATGGGGGAGGGGAGGGGGGAGCAGGGAAGTCTGGGGGGGGTGGAGGGAGGGAGGGGACCGGTGTACCTGTTAAGTTCGTATGAGCAGAAATTTACAAAAAAAGGACCCTCAAAACAAAAACAAAAGTGGGAGAGAGAAGAAAAAGGAAGGAAAGAAAAAGAAGAAAAGAAAGGAAAGAGGGAGAATTTTAAACTCAAATGTGACTAACAATAGTAGAATTTCTATTATCCAATGTCAGTGATTACCAACATTTTTCAAATATTGCTGCTCCAGTACCTTTAGGAAAAATGTGACAGATGCAGTTGAAACTAAGAAATTGATCATGCATGAATTTTTATATTTCTTTTCTGTATCTATTAATCTGATATATATTTTTCTTTTATTCTGCTATTAGAGTTCATCATATTAATAACTTTTCTGATATATGTTTTGCTTTTCCATGGTAAGCCCTACTTTATTATCTATTATTACTATTCTTATATAATGTTGGGTTGAATTGCTAGTGTTTGATTTAAAAATTTTACATCCTTGTTTATAAATGATATTGGCTGGTTTTCTTTTCCCATACTAACTTTGTTCTTCTTCAGTATACTTAGACTCACAGAAAGAACCAAGTATTGAAAAAGAATATATGTTCTCTGTCTCTTAGACAAAAGTCTTTAAGTATTTGAGTTGGTCGTGTTGTATAAGACTTCTAAATTATATAGTCAACCTCTGTATTTTATAAATTTATTTTTAGATTCCGCTGTGCTTTGAAATTCATGTGTTAGAAGTGTGAATCTAATGTGGTAGTGTTGAGGTGGCAGAACCTTTAACAAGTGGGGCCTTGGGTCAACAAGATGGCTCAGCAAATAAAAGTACTTGCTACACAAGCTTGACAACCTGGAAGCCACATAAAGATGGAAGGAGAGAACTGATTTCAAAAAGTTGTCCTTTGACTTTCATATGTAAAGGACAACCACTTCCAACCTAATGAAGATCATCAATTTTAAATGTTTTTTTTTAATTTTCAAAAAGGAGTGGGCTATCAAACCCACCTAGCCCACCTACGAGACAGTAATTGCAAGGATTATGAACAGGAGGGATGGGGTAGGAGGGCCACACCAGAAACAAGGAGAAAAGGGACCATGTTACAGCAGAGAAAATAGGCCTCCATCAAGGACTCAAATAAGTAATGAGACATATGATTAAGTTCACAGACTTTTGTTCCTGATCATTTACTACTGAGGGGGTATGATCTCACCAGAAGAGGAGGGCATATAGTCTGGCAGATAAAAAGTAACCGTTGTGCAAATTGGTGATAGACCCCTCCCTCACTGTGGTTTCCCACTTTTATTACATCTACCTTTGAATGTGCTTTTATCGCACGACTCTAGTTTAACAGCTTTTTGTCTCTGGCCAGGGGGTAACATACAATGCCCACCAGGATGGAGTGAAGGGCATTGCAGGAGCAGCAAAACTGCAAAAGAAAACCAACAAACCACAATCCAGAACTTCAGAGACTCTATATCAACCACCTAGAACTTAATCTCTCCCCATCCTGAAGCTCAGGGAAATTTGCGGAAGAGGGGGCGGTAAGAGTGTAAGAGCAAAAGGATGGGAGGAGCAATGATATGTAAGATACTCCATACAAGTTAGGGCTGAAGCAATCGTAATTGGACTTTACATGCCCTGTGTATTGTCCAACACACTATTGACCCCACAAAGTCCAGCATCTGCTAAAGGCACCAAGATGTTTGGAGGCAAGGGATTGGCAGCCACAGCAGTGTTCCTATACCTAAGGGGAACACGGGAAAGTGTTTAGGGAAAGGCCACTGAGTCCTTGTACGTCATCGGAGAGGAGGGCCCAGAGGAAAATCAGGCATGCACAAGAAAGGACTCTCTGGGAATTGGGGTGGGAGGCACTGGGGGATGGGAAGGGAGGGGGTGGGGAGGAGGAGCAGGGGGTACGGGGGGAGGAGGAGGGAGGGAGGGAACTGGTGTACCCATTAAGTTTGTATGAGCTGAAATAATAATAAAAAATGTATTAAAAAAAAAGGAGTGGGCTGACAGCAGTGTTCTTATGCTTAAGGGGAACACGAGAAAGGGTTCAGGGAAACGCCACTGGGTCCTTGTACGTCATCGGAGAGGAGGGCCCAGAGGAGAGTCAGGCATGCACAATAAAGGACTCTGGGAATTGGGGCGGGAGGCACTGGGGTATGGGGAAGGTCCTGAGTTCAGATCCTAGACCCCACGTATAGACGCCAGGCGGAAGCTGGGGCGGCCTGCTCTTCTGGTCCCGGGGCAGAGTAAACAAGAAGGAGGTGTAGGTGGTCCATGGGGGTTCCCGAATTCGTTCGTGGTTCTACACACACAGAGACACACACACACGCACGCACGCACATACATACACACACGTACGCGTGCGTACATACATACACACATGCACATTGAATAAATAATAATAATAATAAAAAAATTTTTAAAAAAAGGAGTAAGACCTCAGTAGTTATATCATCAGCAATATTGCTTCTGTAGGGACTGATACTGACCTAATAAGTTAGTTCTCATAAGGAGGAGTTGTTAATGAAGAACAAGACCAGTTTTTCTCTGCTTTCTTGCTTCTATCTCACCACATAATCTCTCTTATACATGCTCCTGCCACTGTGACACTACCTATCAAGATGACCTCAGCAGAGCCAAGCAGATGTCACTGTCATGATCTTCAACTTATGAAACCTCTCTTCTTTATAAGGTACAGGACCTCAGATATTTTATTATAATAAGAAGTAAACTAATATATATTCTTTTTCTGATATTTTGTTTATTTCTTTGAGAGAGAAAGAAAGAACAAACACACACACATCACAACATATATGCAGAGATCACAGGACAACTTTTTGGAGGTCTCTCTACCACATAGACTCTGGGGGTCAAACTATGGTCATCAGATTCATATACAGCCACCTTTTCCCAAAGACCCATCCCATTGACCTTATTATACATTCTTAATGGCTTTGATTAGTACTGTCTATCAACATACATCTTAACAGTGTTGTAAAATTCTCACAATATAATTCTAATTCTGGATTTTAAGTTTCTCCTTAAGGCTCTATCAGTCTGCGAGTATGCTATTTGTTGAATAAAAGTCCATGAATGTGACTTAGGCTGCCTCCACCTTCTGCCAACCAGCTATGCTTTTCCTGCTATTTCCCCTCTATAACTGTAAGCTGAATAAATCTTCCTTTCTCCCTTAAAAAAAGTTCATGGAATAGTGTTGTGTCTTTATTTAAAAACTTTCTGTGTTGCTTTTTTAGAACTGACCTCTTTGCAATTTTATGTTTATTCTTTGACACTTTCATGCATGAATACAGTGAATTTAGGAGTCTTCCAACCATACTATTCAGTCCCATCCCCACCCCTGTCCCACTTTATACATTCTCCTTTCCAGACAGTCTCCCTCCTATTTTCACATCTTTGTGTGTATGTGGCCCATTGAGTTCACCTTGGATGCCTGCACTGGCAAATGACCAAGTACTTTCTGGGGTGTGAATAACTTATAAGTGGGTAAATCATTGAAGAATATGGCTCCCCTTCTCCTGTCAGGATTTACCTTTAATAGTCTCTCAAGGAGGTGTGGTATCTCTTGAGATCTTCCGTTTTCTGTGGTGAAATGTTGATAAACGAACTGTTCTGCAGGTCTTGTGGAAACAGACATCATTACAGTGAGTTCTTGAGCATGGAAGCCCTGTCAAGACGCAAATATGTGAAAGCTTCTCTGAGGTATTAGGTGTGTAGCTTGGTGGTAGAGAGCTTGCCTAGCATGCACGAGACTCCAGAACCACAAGAAAGACAAAAAAATGCTTTGAACCTACTTTCATGTAAATAAAGTCTTTCTATATAAATTGCATCTACAATATGGACATTTTTCTATTTTGCCCTAGTATATACTATGATTATTTCAGTGCACATCCCCTTAGGTCCTCAAACATTTTTGTAGTTATTTTTGTTCCCTCCAAATCCAAGAAAATTATCTAGCATACATTATAGGAGCTCAGTCAAGGTTTGTTTCATTAAACGATGTCAAATGGAGCAAAGAACTTTAACGAATTTTAAAAGACTGTTTATTAATTTATTTTTATGTATTTATTTGAGAGTGAAAGAGACAGAGAAAACACATACGTATATCACATGCATGTCATGGTGCACGGGTGGAAGTCAGAAAATAAATTTCTGAAGTCAGTTCTCTCCTTACATCAAGTAAGTTTCTGGGAATTGAACTCACATTGCCAGGTTTTCAAATGGCCTTTACCATTGAGCAATCTTGCCAGTCCAATGACCATTTCAAATACAGTGATCGTGATGCTTTTCCATTGTCTGAAAATGAACTTACATTGGAATGGAAATGGAGAAGACAGATTCACAAACTATTTCAGAGATTAATGTGACTTAGTGATAAGTAGATATGGTGTGAAGAGGAAGAAAACACTAGCATTAATCCAAAGTTTCTGACTCAGATAAGCCGGCACTTGACAATGCAACACAACACTATGGATATTATAGACTATAATGTGCTAGTTAGTTTCAACTGTCAGTTTCAACTGTCAAAACATTTATTAAGAGGTTGACCTCTTACGAGGAATTATTTAGAAGACAGACTTCTGGGTCAAACCTGCAAGAAATTGTCTCGACTACATAATTAATGTGGGAAACACCATAGCGGCTAGTGCCATTCCTTGGGCAAGTGGATAAGATGGAGAGAGCTAGAAAGCAGCACTGGTCCTTGTTGCATGCAAGTAACTTTTTTTCCCTTTTTTTCTTTTCTGTGAGACAATATTCATACATTCCTTAAGGAAGAAAGGATTTACATGGCTTATGGTTCCAGAGGGGGTATAGTCCATTATGGAGAAAATCGCTTCCAAGAAGGCATGGTTGGAAGCAGAAGCAGGAGGTCAGTTGAGGTCATTGTGGCCACCATGAGGCAAAGGACAAGACAGAGCTTAGAGGAAGCAGAGCTGAGCTACCAAACCTCAAAGTCTGTCCCCTATGACATCCCTTCCTCCAGCAAAGATACCTCTCAAAGGTTCTACAGCCTTCCAAAATATTAACACCTGCCACGATATAAACAAATGAGCCAATAGGGCGGGGAGGGGCAACTCACATTCCAACCATGACACCCTCTGCTCTTGCTGCGGATAAGGTACTGCCGGTGCCATGGGCTCATATGGTGATGGTATGACTAATGAACTGAAGTCTGAAACTGTAAGCTGGAATAAAAATGCCCTCATTCTCCTAAATTCCTCTGGTTAGGTATTGATTACAGCGATGAAATTGTGAGACTAAGACGTGAGACTAAGACAGGAGGAGATTATACTTGTAAGAAACACAATGAGTGCAATTTAAGCTACTTCGACTTTGAAACTTTGCATTTCACATCTGTGCCTCCAATTAACATAAAGGTGTTTATAATGTAGTTGAGAAAAATCTTTGCTCACAAAATTTCATCTGGGATGTAAAAGGTGTAATATTTTGATAAAGTTATTGGAAATGATCCACAACAATTTAGGAAACGCAATAAATAAAAACATCTTGTGTAAAATTGTCATTCTCTCAGAGTTTGCATAATTTCTCTTGATGAGGCATGTAACTGTTGCAGCATTTGCTTAATTGATAATTTGTGCATAATTTTCTAAACTTTGGAACATAATTATCACCACTTGTGCTGGAGTTAACGCTGCAATGAAACACATTGGTAAAATGTTTTAGACACCAACAAAGTTTTAAAGTCCGCAAACAAGGAAGAAGAAAGGGGAAAAAACTTGATTAACATAACAATAGCAGGCTTCTGTCAAATTCCACACAATTTAACATGTCTCAGGATGAGATGAATTTGAACATAATCAGAGCATTAGTCAAAAACAAAATCAGGTAGATTTTAATAAGTTAAACCAAGATCAGTAGGGTTTTTTTTAATTCCAATTTTGCATTCCCTATTTGAATATGGACAAGTCACTTCAAACCCTTTATGCCTTAGTCTCCTTATTATATTTTTCAAAAGGAGTTATTACTGAGGAGCCTTCCGGTTCCCCCAGTCTATTAAGCTGGGTAACTTCTTGTAGGTTTTTTTTTTAATCCTTATTCATTAATACCCTGCTTGTCCCAAAGGCCTATTGAAAGAATTAGATTAGGTATTACAGAAAAAGGAGTTTGGAAATGTTTTGCAAATGTAAACAATGGTGATGAGAGACAGGATTTGAAATCACGCTAATGAAGTTGTTTTGCAACTGCACATGCTAATAAAGATATTTTGAAATGGAGCATGATTCTACTAGCAGAGCCTTGCCTTACAAGTGGGAAAACTGAAGCACCACGTGGATATAATGAAAGCATGTTCATAAGGCAAAACATTGTAGGCATCACTCAAACTAAGCTCAGTTCAGTAGATGAGCTTCCAAAATGTCCTCAGAGAAGCTATGCCATGTGCTGCAATTTCTGGTGTGCAGACCATTATCAAACCAAACTTAGAGGTACATGATAGCAACAGTCATTTCATGCTCTGGTGTGACTGGGAAGGTGACAGTCAATCAATGGCTGGTAATAAAGAGTGGGGGACAGGGGTGCTGGTCTCTTCATGGATGGTCAGCACCTTTCCCTACAATCTCTCCCTTGCGAGCTGCTTTGGCTTCATCCTAGCATGGCTGACCCAGGTCCGCTACTCTGCTTGACATAACTGCTTACAGCCTCAAGAAAGAGTATTCCAACAAAGCAAGAAGCCTAGAGTCACAACTGCTGTACTGGAGCTGGTCAAACACAACACAGAAGCCCACAGAATTTCTATGCAATAGGACCTGTAACTCACCTTTTGATGTGAAGAGGCTCAAGCTCATGCTCTAGCCAGATGAGGTGGTGAATACTTATAATCCCAGCACTTGAGAGGCAGAGGCAAGAAAATCAAGAGTTCAAGGCCAGCCTTGGTTCTCATGCAGTCCAGGCCGGCCTTGAACTGGTGAAATCTCCTGCCTCATTCTCCCACATGCTGGTTATAGGCATGTGCTACCACACTTGGATTGCATCCAGTATCTTACAGATTTTTTTGTTTAGATTTGTTTTCCTAAGAAACCTTTTCATTATGAAAAATGTCAAACAGAGAAGTAGCGAGAATATTTGAAAGAATGCCTATGAATCCTATGAATCCAACAATTATCGAGTAATTGGTAATCTCTTTTTTTATCCTTTTTTTTGGGGGGGGGTCTGTGTGTCTGTGTACATTAGAAAGCACTGTGTGTGCCACTGGAGGACCAAAGGTGACTTAGGAATCATCTTGGATTGCTCTAGAGTTTCCCAGACTCTGCCTTCCAGGGCCAGAAGTGCAGGCCGCAGCCATTTCTGCCTGGCATTTTGAACTCAGGTCATTTTGCTTATGAGGCAGATGCTTAACCCCTGAGCTATCTCTGTAGTCCTCATTGTCAGTCTCATTTTACCTTTTATCTCACCTCTGTTATCCCTTTCTGTTTTATTTTGAAGCAAACACCAGGAATATTTATTTTATCTGAAAATATTTTAGTTTGTTTTTAAAATTATGCACTTTTTAAAAAATCATTTCAGTATTTTACTGTAAAATTCCTCTGTAATACATGAAATCTCCATATCTACATTTTTCTATTTTTAACTTTATATTTTCTTTCTCCTTCTTATTTTTCCACAATGCCGGAGATTCAACCTGGGATCTTGCCCATGTGGTACTATGTAACTACACCTCAGTCCTACTTTGTTTCTTTTCTCAAATTCTGCCTTTAAAATTCTGCCTTAGACACCTCCATACCAATTCCACTGTGTTACTCAGAGGTAAAGTCTTAGTGAGAGATCACTCATGATAGTACACATCTGTAATACCAGCACACGGGAGGCTGAGGCAGGAGAATTGCAGTGAGTTCAAGGCAATTTAGTATACATAGGGAGTTCCAGGCCAGGTGGCACTACAAAGTGAATCCCTATAATAAAAAGTTTGCTTTCTTTTGCAGGGCATATTCATTCTCTCTTTTCTCTTCCCTCCTCCATCTCTCCCTCTCTCTCTCCTCCATTCCTCCTTCCCTCAGCAAAATTTGAGTGACTAATGTGGAAAAAAGTACAACATAGACCATAAATCATCATCTCAAAGAAGATACGTGTATAAATAACCAAAGAGCTCACTGGCAATAGTTATACAAAAAAGTGTATTTGTTTTGGCCAATGAATTAATTTATTATTATGGTGAAATGCACAAGACAGAAATTTACCATTGCAACCATTTTTAAATATGCATATTGATGTTGAACCACCACTGGTATCCATTTCCAGAGTTTTTTTTCACCATCCCAAACTGCAGCTCTGTCCCCACTGGACAAGAGCTCCCTTTTTTCACACTTGAGCACCTATAATCACTAGTCTACTTTCTGTGTGTATTTCTTGCTACCACATATAAATGAAATCATGGGATATCTGTCCCTTTGCGTCGGACTTAATTCACTTAGCATAATTTTTTAAGGTTTATCCATATTGTAGTGTGCACTAGAATTCCACTTTAAAGGATGAAGAATATTACTTTGTACATGACTGTATGCATTCATGGATTCATGGATATTTGGGTTGCTTGTACCTCCTGGCTATTGTGAATAATGTTATTAGAGTCATTGGTGTGTAAATATCTACTTGAATTCCTCTTTTGGGTATTCATCTGAAAGTGGAATTGTTGAATGAGATGGTAATTCTTTCGTTTTGGAAGAATGGTCAGACTTTTATGTATTTTGAACACTCTACATGAGTTCTCATTGGAATTCTGATTGAGAGTGCATCAATTTTGTAAGTAAATCTGACGGAAAGTTATGTTTTTCTTACAACCACTTCTTTTTTCTTTTTTTTAACTGTTGAAGATCAGCTTTATTGTATTACCAAAACATTTGGTCTGAAATAAAGTTCAATTGAAAATGGGGAGAAACTTTTTTAAAGCTGGAAACCTTAGGAAACGTAGCAATGAAGCAAACATACAACTTAATACTCTTGTCTCAGAAAGTTACAAATTTCAGACTGTTTATGTCAGTAAGGATGCAAGCTACAAGCTTACAGGGAACAATAACAACTTTCCCATTATACTATCCCAGTTACTTTGTCTATTTTTACATTGTTATGTCTTTCAACTATGTCAGTATGCTCCATGAAGACAGGGACTTTTTGCTGATCAAGTACTTAGAGAAAAATATGACCCACAAGAATATGCTTAGCAAGTATGCAATGAATGAAGAACCAACCTGAGGCAACTAACTCTTCACTTAGGAACTGATCTTGTCACAGCCTTCAGGGACACATGAAAACAATCCACATTTAAGGACACACGTTTCAACATATGTTCTAATACTCAAATTTTAAATCACTTAAATGTTCAAGAATAAGGGATCAGAAATAAACCAATTGTGAAATATCCTTAGTAGAAACTACAATTAATACATAGTTTTTAGAAACATGTTAGAGAAAACAACCTAGCAACGTGGAAAGATCTCCTAGATTTTAGCATACTATGAAAAAGGCAAGTAACGTTAACATTGTCTAGAATTTAATTAGTTAATTCAATAATCTTATATATATCTAGGTAGTCAATATGTGCGTGGAAAAGCATGCAAAAATACAATTTGCATTGAGACAGTATTTATCCCTAGCTGGTATGCCTACAGAAAGTTTACATTTTTTCTTTAGTGCATTTTTAAATTAATTTTGTTTTTTACTTTTACAATTTCAAACAGGTAGAGAATACATTTTGATCATAGCTACCCCTTTCTCCCTCCTGCTTTTCCTGGACATTTCCCTAGCATGTCTACCTCCTGCCTTTATGTCCTAATTTTTAAATTGGACAATATAAAATATGTAAGGAATAAAAGAAAATACACTAAGGATGTAGATAGTTATGATTGAGCTCTCCGTTTCACACAGTTAAGAGCACATGATAAAGCTGAAGAATAGCAGTTTTGTCCATCTTCTATGAGACTAAGTTCACAGTGTGAGCATACAGAGCCCCAGCCCACAGAAGGCCATCCACATTGTGAGCACATGAAGACCTAGTCCACAGGAGGCTATTTACATTGTGAGCACACAGAGACCATCCAACTTGTGAGTATACAGAGCCCCAACCCAAGAAGGCCATCCAAGTTGTATGCACATGCAGCTACTCCATGAGAGGCCTGCATGTTGTGAGTGCACAGATATGGAATTCAGAGTTTGGGCAGGCAGTGTGGTATGTCAGGCTATAATCATTCAGCTGTCCACAGGTCAGAACACTGAATGTAGAAATGATCTCATCTCTTCTCTGCCATCTGATGCACATGGGACACAGCAGCCACATGTGTAGTGCCTCTAGGGGCAGATACTTTTTTCAAGAATGAAAAATGTCTAGGTCCTCTTCTCTGCCATAAAATTGAAATGTTTTTTCATAGCAGAATCACATAGTTCATGATGAATTACCCGTATCTCAAAACCCTCGCTAAAGTTTTATTGTTACTGTAAATGACTATCTCTCTTCCTTCCTTCTTTCCTTCCTTCCTTTAACACAGGTTTCTCTAAAATAATAAATATTATTTCTGCATCATTGATTCTAATGACTAAAATGTTGAAACCACAAGCATAAAAATTTTGGCTCAAAACACTAACAGATATGAATCAGAAAAACAAAATCCTTTCATCCAGTGGATTTAAAGCAATTTCATAACTAATTCGGAATGAAATATGGCCCAGATAAGAAAACTGAAAGGATTTTAAAAATTCCTGATGATTGAGAAATGTTAACTTCAAAAATTAGAATAAAACCCCTCCACATGTTTATATAAACTTTATAATCTCAAAATTATTTGCTTAGACCGTTCAGTATGGACACTTGTTGTGACTGAACATTTGAGCACCCATGAAAATTCATGGGCAGAAACCCTAATCCCCAAAGTAATGATGCAAGAACAAGTCATTGGTAGATGATTAGGTCATGAGGTGGAACTAGTGACCCCTTGCCTTCTACTGTGAGGGCACAATTACAAGATGGCTATCTATGAAACCAAAAAGCAGGTCCTTACCACAAAATCAAATCTGTTGGAGCCTTAATTTTTGGACTTCCCAGATTAGAGTACTGTGAAAAAGAAGTGTCTGTCATTTATGTGGAATTTTTTAATATTATGTAGAATTCAGTTATATGGAATTATGTTGTTAACAGTTCAACTGGACTAGAGAAAGAGTTTTTTTATTATTATTATTTCCGCTCATACAAACTTAACAGGTACACCGGTCCCCTCCCCTCTCCCCTCCCTTCCCATCTCCAAGTGCCTCCCCCCCACATCCCTGGAGCATCCTTTACTGTGCATGCCAAACTCTCCTCTGGGTCTTCCTCTCCAATGAGGTGCAAGGAGCCAGGGGCATTTCCCAGAACCCTTTCCTGTATTCCCCTTAAGCTTAGGAACACTACTGTGACTGTCACTCCCTAGCCTCCAAGGATCCTAGTGCCTTTAGTCCATGCTAGACTTTGTGGGGTCAATAATGTGTTGGACATAGCACAGGTCATGCAAAGTCCTATTATGATTGCTTTGGCCCTAACTTGTGTGGAGTATCTTGAATATCATTACTCTTCCCATCCTTGTGCTCTTACAATCTTACCGCCCCCTCTTCCGCAAGTTTCCCTGAGCTTCAGGATGGGGAGAGATTAGGCTGGCCTAGCTCCAGGTGGTTGATATAGAGTCTCTGATGTTCTGAATTATGGTTTGTTGATTTTTTTTTATTTTGCTGCTCCTGCAATACCCTTGGCTCCATCCTGATGGGTATTGGAAGTAACCCCTTGCAGTCCTTGATGGTGGCCTATTTTCTCTGCTGTAACATGGTCCCCTCTCTCCTTGTTTCTGGTGGGGTCCTCCTTCCCCATCCCTCCTGTTTGTAATCTTTACAATTACTGAAGGTATTACAGAGATTTGTCTTTGAGAGTCTCTAAGTGGGTTTGGTACTAGGATCCACCTATTAGGGAGGACATACGGCACTTAATTTTCCGTGTCTGGGATACTTCCCTCAATATAATTGTTTCTAATTCCATCCGTTTTAGGGAAAGAATTTTTATGTGAAGCTATTTATTGTGCAATTTTAACTTATATGCAGTTCTAGTTTTTAGTGGCATTTATGGTACAAATTGATTTAATAAATGGGACTTGAAGATACAAGCCTTTCTTATCTCCCACAGTATCTAAAGCAGTGCCTTGCGCTTGGTAACTATTCATAAAATTGTATCAGTTCATGAAAGGAACAGAATTTTCCCCCTGTGGTGCTGGGAATGGAGCCCAGAGTTTCACACTTCCTAGATAAGCACTCTAACACTAAGCTGTATCCAGAGTCCCAGAAAGAAAATGGCTTTTTACAATAGATGGTTTTGTTTTATCCAAAGTTTGAAATACTCTTCTTCCTCCTACTGATTCTTGTAGGGGTATGAGTTAAATAAGCAATGTTGTTAATAATCTTAATTCAGCCACTCAAATAACTTAGACTTTTAAAAAAGGAAAGGGGAAGATAATAGAAATAGGGGGAAGTCGAAATATGTATTTTCCTTTTTAATATGTTTATTCATTTATTAACAAGAGACATAGAAAAGATAAAAAAATTACATGTAGAGGTGAGAGGACAACTTTTGAAGTAGGTTCTCTCTTTCCACCATATAGACTCTAGGAACTCTTAGGTGTTCAGATTTGCTCAGTTTCTATGTGCTCATTCATCTCACCAACCCTGAAATGTACCATTTTCTTGACTTTAGTGACTGGAGAGCCATGTGTGGATATGTGGAGGTATGTGTATAAGAGGACGCTGTATGGGTCTATGGAGACCCGACTGGACAGCCCCAGCATTGAAGACCATTTATATATGGTTTTTGATCATTCAGTTTATGATGCTTTAGAATAATAAGGCACCAGCACTATTTTGCATACAATCTGCAACATGTTCCATAAGAAAAACAGATAGGGTTCTAGTGTGATGTAGAGCAGATTCTCCTTTTTTAGCATATTTTTAAAATATCTTGTCATTGCAACACAAAAGAAATGGATGAATTCCTAAATAAGCACAACTTACCTAAATTGAATCAGGAAGTTGTGAATTATTTAAATATTCCTATAACATATGAGGAAATTGATGAAGTAACCGCAAATCTTCCCACCAAAAAATGTCCTGGACCAGATGGATTCAGCACAGAGTTCCACCAGACATTTAAGGAGCTAATAACACCAATACTCCTTAAACTGTTCCATCAAATAGCAAAGGAAGGAACACTACCAGATTCTTTCTATGAAGCTAATATCATACTAATCCCTAAACCTAATAAAGATACACTTTAAAAAGAAAACTATAGGCCAATCTTTCTGATGAACACAGATGCAAAGATTCTCAACAAAGTCTTAGCAAATTGGATTCAAAAACATATCAAAAAGATAATTCACGGGGATCAAGTTGGCTTTATCCCAGTTACACAAGGTTGATTCAAAATACGCAAATCAATAGTTATTCACCACATAAACCAGTCAAAAATTCAAGACCACATGATACTCTCGATAGATGCAGAAAAAGCTTTTGACATGATCCAACAGCCCTTTATGATCAAAACCATAGAGAAGGTTGGAATGGAAGGAACCTTAAAAGCTGTCTACAGCAAGCCAACAGCAAGGATTATACTCAATGGGGAAAAACTTGAAGCATTCCTGCTTTGATCAGGAACTAGACAAGGCTGTCCACTCTCACCCCTTCTATTCAATATTGTACTTGAAGTCTTAGCTGAAGCCATAAGACAAGAAAGGGACATAAAAGGGATTCAAATCGGCAAGGAAGAAGTCAAGTTATCTCTATTTGCAGATGACATGATCATATACCTGAGTGATCCTAAAAATTCCACTAGGAAGCTCTTGGAATACAGGAGTTCAGCAGGGTGGCAGGCTACAAAATAAAAGTACAAAAATCAGTGGCCTTCTTATATGCCCAGAATGAAAGAAGTGAAAAAGTCCTGAGAGAAACAATCCCATTTACTATAGCCCCTAAAAAAATTAAATACCTTGATATGATGAAATACTTTGGTATAAACCTAACCAAGGAAGTAAGAGACCTTTACAATGAAAACTTTATAACCCTAAAGAAAGAAATTGCAGAAGACACCAGAAGGTGGAAAGACCTCCCATGTTCCTGGATTTGTAGAATCAATATCATAAAAATGACCATCCTACCAAAGGCAATATACAGATTTGATGCTATACCAATTAAAATACCAAAGCAATTCTTTAAAGAAGTTGACCAAACAATCTCAAAATTCATATGGAGGCACAAAAGACCCAGGATAGCAAAAGAAATCCTTAGTAACAAAAGCACTGCTGGAGGTATCACCACACCAAACATTAGTCTATATTACAAATCCATAGTTATAAAAACAGCCTGGTACTGGCTCCAAAGCAGACATACAGATCAATGGATAAGTGTTGAAGACCCAGATATAAGCCCACACAATGACAGCCATTTGATCTTTGACAAAGGGGTCCAAAAAAATCCAATGGAAAAAGAACAGCATCTTCAACAAATAGTGCTGGCAAAACTGGTTGTCCACATACAGAAGATTAAAACTGGACCCGTACTTGTCACCATGTACAAGACTTAATTCTAAATGGATCAAGGTCCTCAATATAAGGCCAGAGACTATAAAAACCTTAGTTGAAAGGGTAGGGATTTCCCTTGAGATGATTGAATAAGGCCAACAGTTCCTAATTGGGAATCCAATAGCACAGTCAATACAACCAACACTCAACAAATGGGATCTTGTGAAATTAAAGAGCTTCTGTTCAGGTAAAGAGATTATCACACGAGCTCAAAGGCAACCCACAGAATGGGAGAAAATCTTCACTAACCACATATCTGAAAGAGCTCTATTATCCAGAGTGCACAATGAACTTAGAAAACTAAACACCAAGGAAGCAAATGGGCCAATTAAAAAATGGGCCTTGAAACTCAAAAGAAATTTTACCAGGAAAGAAATTGAAATGTCTAACAAATATTTTAAAAAATGCTCCACATCCTTAGCCATCAGGGAAATGCAAATCAAAACCTCCCTGATATATCATCTCACCCTGGTCAGGATGGCAAAAATCCACAATACAAACAACAACAAATGCTGGACCCCGGAGCCCCACGCATCCTGGCGGCGAGCACCCAGGCCGACTGCGGCTTAGCCTGCGCCCCCGGCCCGGACGACCCCAGCCCCCTCCGCCCCGCCACCCCGCCCGCGCCCAAGGTGAGTGAGTGAGAGAGAGAGAGAGAGAGAGAGACCAGCCCAGCCTCCAACCACCCCGGAGCCCCACGTGTCCCTGCGGCGAGCACCCAGGCCAACTGCGGCTTAGCGTGGCCCCTGTTCAGGACCCAAGCCCCTCGCACCCTCCCGCCCCGTGCGCCTAGCCACCCCCCTGGATCCCAGGTGAAGAATTCTGCCATTGAGCCAGGGAGCGAAAGAGCCCAGTCCAGCCCCGCCCCCCACCCGGGAGCCGCCCGGCCAGCAGCACTGCGCCCCGCCCCTCTCCGCGCCCAACTTCCTAGATCGCAGGTGAAGAATTAGACCTTCTGCCTCTCTGGCCCACCGGGGACCTACGCACGTGGTCCATGGAAGACACACTGCTACTCAGAACTCAATAGAGCCCAAAGGAAACTCAAGCAAAATTCTAAGGAACAAAGGGAACACAGGCCATACATCTAGACTCCAATACAATCACTATATCACGTGGGCGAGTTTCTTCTCATCCAGCCCAAAGATAGGTAAACTTTTTCTTTTCACCTTACTGATCCTTTAAAGTATCAATGCTGTAGATCAACTTTCTCATACAGCCACCCCACAACATACAACTCCAGTGAGTACACCACTCACCCCCACATTTCATCAAGAAACTAAATCGTAAAAGTGCACTACCAAACTAATATTCACCCCCTGGTAACATAACCTGACTTAACTGACGTACTAACAGCCTAGTAGCCTCATCTAGGATATAATAATAACAATACACAAACATACCCAATCCAAGGCAAGTACTAGAAATAACTGGCAAGTGTAATAATACTAAATACGTGGATTCAGTGAAAAACACAGAAACTGAAAGGTCCTAACATACAAGAGAAAATACACTAACTCCTGGAAACTTAACAATATGATGCTGAATGAGAACTGGATTCAGGAAGAAATTAAAAAGGAAATTCAAGATTTCCTGAAAGTGAACGATTACGAAAATACAACTTACCAAAATCTCTGGGACACAATGAAAGCTGTCCTAAGAGGTAAGTTCATAGCTCTTAATGCCTACATCAAAAAAATGGAAACATCAGAAATAAATAACTTAACGATGCAGCTTAAGGCTTTAGAGAAACTTGAGCAATCTGATCCCAAAAGTAGTAGAAGAGAGGAGATTAGCAAAATAAGGGGAGAAATATCTGAAATCGAGACTAAAAAAAGATAGAAAAAATCAACCAGTCAAAAAGCTGGTTCTTTGAAAAAATCAATAAGATAGATACACCCCTAGCTAAATTAACCAAAAGCAAGAGAGAGAAAACCCAAATTAACAAAATTAGAAATGAACATGGACTAATCACTACTGATACCCAAGAAATCCAGAGAATTATAACATCATATTTCAAAAACTTATACTCAGTGAAGTTTGATAACACAGAAGAGATGGATGAATTTCTAAGTAAACACATCTTACCTAAATTGGATCAGAAAGTTGTGAATTACTTAAATGGCCCTATAACATATAAGGAAATTGAAGAAGTAATCTCGAATCTTCCCACCAAAAAATGTCCTGGACCAGATGGATTCAGCACAGAATTCTACCAGACATTTAAGGAGTCAATAACACCAATACTCCTTAAACTGTTCCATCACATAGCAAAGGAAGGAACACTACCAAATTCCTTCTATGAAGCTAATATCGTCTTAATCCCAAAACCTAATAAAGATTCACTTAAAAAGAAAACTATAGGCTGATCTCCCTGATGAACACAGACACAAAGATTCTCAACAAAGTCTTAGCAAATCGGATTCAAAAACATATCAAAAAGAGAATTCACAGGGACCAAGTAGGCTTCATCCCCAGTACGCAAGGTTGGTTCAACATACGCAAATCAATAAATGTAATTCATCATGTAAACCAGTCCAAAGTCCAAGACCACATGATACTCTCGATAGACGCAGAAAAAGCCTTTGATAAGATCCAACAGCCTTTTATGATCAAAACGCTAGAGACAGTAGGAATGGAAGGAACCTTTATCAATATAATAAAAGCTGTATACAACAAGCCCACAGCGAGGATTATGCTCAATGGGGAACAATTGGAAGCATTCCCACTTCGATCAGGAACTAGACAAGGCTGTCCACTCTCACCACTTCTATTCAATATTGTACTTGAAGTCTTAGCTGAAGCCATAAGACAAGAAAGGGACATAAAAGGGATTCAAATCGGCAAGGAAGAAGTCAAGCTATCCCTATTTGCAGATGACATGATCGTACACTGGAGGGATCCCAAAAACTCCACCAGGAAGCTCCTGGAACTAATTGAGAAGTTCAGCAGGGTGGCAGGATACAAAATAAATGTGCAAAAATCAGAGGCCTTCCTATATGCCCAGAATGAAAGAAGTGAAAAAGCCTTGAGAGAAACAATCCCATTTACTATAGCCCCTAAAAAAATGAAATACCTTGGCATAAACGTAACCAAGGAGGTAAAAGACCTTTACAATGAAAACTTTAAAACCCTAAAGAAAGAAATTGCTGAAGACATCAGAAGGTGGAAAGACCTCCCATGCTCCTGGATTGGCAGAATCAACATAGTAAAAATGACCATCCTACCTAAGGCAATATACAAATTCAATGCTATACCAATTAAAATCCCAAAGCAATTCTTTAAAGAAGTTGACCAATTAATCTCAAAATTCATATGGAGGCAGAAAAGACCCAGGATAGCAAAGACAATCCTGAGTAACAAAAACACTGCTGGAGGTATTACCATACCAAACCTTAGTCTATACTACAAATCCATAGTTATAAAAACAGCCTGGTACTGGCTCCAAAATAGACACACAGATCAATGGATAAGGGTTGAAGACCCAGATAGAAGCCCACAAAAATACAGCCATTTGATCTTTGACAAAGGGGCCCAAAGAATCCAATGGAAAAAGAACAGCATCTTCAACAAATGGTGCTGGCAAAACTGGATCTCCACATGCAGAAGATTAAAGCTGGACCCGTACTTGTCACCATGTACAAGACTTAATTCTAAATGGATCAAGGACCTTGATATCAGGCCAGAGACTATAAAAACCATAGTTGAAAGGATAGGGAACTCCCTCGAGCTGATTGGGCTAGGCCAACAGTTCCTAAATAAACATCCAATGGCACAGTCACTGCTACCAACTCTCAACAGTTGGGATCTTGTGAAATTAAAGAGCTTCTGTTCAGATAAAGAGATTATAATGCAAGCTCAAAGGCAACCCACAGAATGGGAGAAAATCTTCACTAACCACATCTCTGATAGAGCTCTACTGTCCAGAGTGCAAAAAGAACTTAGAAAATTAAACACCAAGGAAACCAATGGTCCAATTAAAAAATGGGCCCTGGAACTTAAAAGAAATTTTACCAGGGATGAAATTAAAATGTCTAACAAATATCTTAAAAAATGCTCCACTTCTTTAGCCATCAGGGAAATGCAAATCAAAACTTCCCTGAGATATCATCTCACCCCGGTCAGGATGGCAAAAATCCACAATACAAACAACAACAAGTGCTGGAGAGGATGTGGAGAGAGGGGAACTCTGCTACAT
Source organism: Typhlomys cinereus (assembly GCA_023101885.1). Classification (NCBI taxonomy): domain Eukaryota; kingdom Metazoa; phylum Chordata; class Mammalia; order Rodentia; family Platacanthomyidae; genus Typhlomys; species Typhlomys cinereus. The sequence continues at coordinate 101,194 of JALPQD010000861.1, forward strand.
TGCTGGTGGGAATGCAGACTCATACAGCCATTCTGGCGAGCCGTCTGGAGATTCTTAAAGAAATTAAAGATTGAAATGCCATATGACCCTTCTATTCCACTTTTGGGAATAACCCCCCATGCAGCAGAGTTTCGCCTCGATAGCACCAGCATGACTATGTTCATAGCAGCACTGTTTACAATAGCAAAGTCATGGAATCAACCTAAATGTCCAACAGTTGACGAGTGGATAAGGAAACTGTGGTGCATCTATACAATGGAGTACTACTCAGCCATCAAAAATGATGAATTACTGGAATTTGCCGGGAAATGGATGTCATTAGAAACAATTATATTAAGTGAAATATCCTAATCCCAGAAAGTTAATCGCCGTATGTACTCCCTAATAGGTGGCTCCTAGTACCAAACTCACCCAGCCCACATTGAGACACTCAAGGGTAAATCTATGTAATACGGTAATTGCAATGATTGTGAACAGGAGGGATGGGGTTGGAGAGCCACACCAGACACAAGGAGAGAGGGGACCACGTTAAAGCAGAGAAAATCGGCCTCCAAGGAATGCAAGTAAGTAATGTGACACCTGGTTAAGTTCACAGACGTTCATTCCTGATCATGTACAACTGAGGGGGTATGATCTCACCAGAAGGGGAGGGCATATAGTCTGGCAGATGAAAAGAGATCATTTTGCAAATGGGTAACTGATCCCTCCCTCACCGAGGTTTCCTGCCTTTATTACATCTACCCTTGAATGTGCTATTATAACAGGACTCCAGTTTAACAGTTTTTTTGTCTCTGACCAGGGGGTGACATACAGTGCCCAGCAGGATGGAGTGAAGGGCATTGCAGGAGCAGCAAAACTGCAAAAGAAAATCAACAAACCACAATCCAGAACTTCAGAGACTCTATATCATCCACATAGAACTAAGCCAGCCTAATCTCCCCCCATCCTGAAGTTCAGGGACATCTGCGGAAGAGGGGGCAGTAAGATCTTAAGAGCAAAAGGATGGGGGGAGCAATGATTTGAAGAGTCTCCACACTAGATAGGGCTGAAGCAATCATAATAGGACTTTGCATGCCCTGCGCCATGTCCGTCACACTATTGACCTCACAAAGTCTAACATCGGCTAAAAGCACCAAGATCCTTGGAGGCAAAGGTTTGATGGGCACAGTAGTGTTCCTATGCTTAAGGGGAACACGAGAAAGGGTTCAGGGAAATGTCACTGGGTCCTTTTATGTCATCGGAAAGGAGGACCAAGAGGAGAGTTAGCCATACACAATAAAGGACTCTCTGGGAATTGGGGGGGGGAGGCACTGGGAGATGGGGAGGGAGGGAGGGGAGTAGGGGGTTCGGGGTGAGGAGGAGGGGGGAGGGAACTGGTCTACCTATTAAGTTTGTATGAGCGGAAATAATAATAAAAAATGAACTTATAAAAAAAAAATAACACCAAATTCTGGAGGGGATGTGGAGAGAAGGGAACTCTCTTACATTGTGGTGGGAATGCAAACTTATACAACCACTCTGGCGAGCCGTCTGGCGATTCTTAAAAAAGTTAAAGATTGAAATGCCATATGACCCTGCTATTCCACTATTGAGAATAATCCCTGATACAGTAAAATTTCACCTTGATAGCACAAGTACAACCATGTTCATAGCAGCACTGTTTACAATAGCAAAGTCATGGAATCAACCCAAATGCTCAACAGTTGACCAGTGGATTATGAAAATGTGGTACATTTATACAATGGAATACTGCTCAGCCATCAAAAAGATGAATTAATGAAATTTGCTGGGAAATGGATGGAATTAGAAAAAATTATATTAAGTGAAGTATCCCAGACACAAAAAAATAAGCACTGTATGTACTTCCTACTAGATGGATCCTAGTACCAAACCCACTTAGTGACACACTCAAAGATAAATGTCTGTAATGCCTACAGTAACTGCAAAGATTATAAGCAGGGAAGGAAGGGGAAGGAGGGCCCTGCCAGAAACAAGGAGAGAGGGGATCATGCTACAGCAGAGAAATAGGCACCATCAAGGACTGCAAGTAAGTAATGAGACATCTGGTTGGGCTTGCAGACTCTCCTTCCTGGTCACTTGCGTCTGATGGGGTATGATCTTACCAGAAAGGGAGGGAATACAGTCTGGCAGATAGAATGTAATCATCCTGCAAATAGGAGATTGAACCCCCCCCCCCACCCACAGCGGTCTCCTACTCTTACTCCATCTACCTTTGAATCTACTCTTATAATAAGACTCTATTTTAACAGCATTTTATCTCTGGCCAGGGGGTGATACCCAATACCTATCAGGGTGGAGCCAAGGGCAGTGCAAGAGCAGCAAAACTGAAAAAAAAATCAACAAATCATAATTCAGAAAATTAGAGACTCTACATCAACCACCTGGAACCAGGCCAGCCTAATCTCTCCCCACCCTAAAGCTCAGGGAAATTTGCAGAAGAGGAGGTGGTAAGATTATAAGAGCCTAAAGATGAGGAGGAACAACAATATGCAAGATACTCCATACAAGTTAGGGCCAAAGTAATCATAATAGGACTTTGCATGACCTGCGCAATTACCAACATATCATTGAACTCAAGTCTAGCATGGATCACAAGCACTAGGATTCTTAGAGGCAAGGGATTAACAGCCACAATAATGTTCCTATACTAAGGGGAACACAAAAAAGAGCTCTAGGTAATGCCACTGAGCCCTTACAACTCATCAGAGAAGAGGACCCAGAGGGAAGTTTGACATGCACAAACTAAAGGATGCTCCGGGAATGGGGGGGGGAGCACTGTGAGAAAGGGAGGGAGGGGGGAAAGGAGAGGAAAAAGAGGGGAGGGAGCAAGGGGATCCAGGGAGGGGTGGAGGGAGGGAGTGGAATGGGGTACGTATCAACTTTGTATGAGTGGAAGAAATTAAAAAAAAATCTTGTCATTGTAGTTTGCCTGTATAAAAGGGGTGCATCCTTAGGGTATCATTCAATAGTCAATGTAATGTTTTGTGCAATGTCAACTGTCAAATATTGACAAAGAAGATGAGATTTCAGAGTTGTCTATAATTTACATGTCAGTTGTGTCTGTACTTTACCTTATTAATATAAGCTGTGTTAGTCCTGAGATAGAAGCTAGCCATGAAAGTAATGTCCTAAGCAAAGTGATTAGCTTTAGGGCCTGAAAGCTTTATTCTTTTTACATCTTCCCATATTTTTTCTACCCAAGTAATACATGAATATCAATTAGACTATCAGCTAGTATGGTTAAGTTTTTTTATGAAAAAAAAAACTTTTTTCATTTTTTTTATGAGAGGGAGAAAGTAAACACACACATGCGTGTTGTGTGCCATGATGTACACATGTAAGTCAGGGGCAACTTTGGAGAGTCAAGTCTCTCCTTCTATCATGTGGGCTTCTGGAGATTGAAGTCAGGATCCCAGTGTTTTTAAGCAGTTCCTTATATACTGATCAATCTTTTGATTTTTTTTTGAAACAGGATCTCATATAGCAGACTAACATTGAACTTCCTATGTAGTTTAGAATGACCTCAAATTATTGATCATCCTGTCTACATGTCCCAAGTTCCAGGATTACAAGCATGTGCTATCAGGCACACTGTTCACCTGCATAACTTGGTACTTACTCCTTTATCTTTAAAAAACCATTGTCTAATATATATAGAAGCCACACCTATAATTAAAATGTATCAAATAGACAACTGAAATGCAAAAAAGTCAACTTTGCAATCTGCTTTTATATCACTCAATTCTATATTGTGTGTGATTTTTTTAAAGTGCCCTTATCCTTTAAAGACCATACCAAACATCCAAATAGAATAATATTTCTGGCATTTGCTTCAAAATAAAATAGCAGGATATATCAAGGGTAAAACACAGATAAAATGAGATTTACAGTGACCTGATAATTGTTAGAATCAGGTAATGGGCACACAGACATTCATTAAACTACTCTCAAAAAAAAAAACCCTATAGGTATGTTGAAATGACTGGGCAGATAAAGGCACTTGTGAGCAAACCTGACCATCTAAATTCAATCTCCAGAACCCACATGGTGGAAGGAGAGAACCAAGTTCTGAAAAGTTGTCCTCTAACTTCCTCCAGTGCCTTTCTCTCCTGTCTCCTCTCTTCTCTTCCTCTTCTCTCTCTCTCTCTTTCTCTCTGACAAGAGTTCAAGGCCAGCCTGAAATACGTAAGAGAGATCATGTCAAAATAATAATAATGTTAAAAGGCTGGTAGAATAACTCAGTGGTAAGGTGACTGCTCACAAACCTGAGTTCCATCCCCGCAAAGTCCAAATGGTGGAAAGAGAGGAATGACTTCCAAAAGTTGTCTTCTGACCCCCACCCATGTATCTGTATACCATGGCAAACTAGTGCATGCCCCCAACCCTCAAAAAAAATGTTTTTTAAAAAAATCTTTGAAATACCCACCCGGCAGGGGAGATACTATGATCAGGAAGTTGGATTTCCCAGGGTGAAACTTGCACTCTGGACGTGCTGACTCCTGTAGTTTCCCAAATAAGAATCAACTGCATACTTTGTGACAGTGGAGCTGTGTTTGTGCTTTCCTCTATTAAAAATAAAACAAATTAATAAAAAAATTCTTCAAAGCAAATAGAGAACATTTGTTTAAATCATGTTGCTGGAAAGTTTTCTTAAGGGAAAACAAAACAAAACAAAAAATCCAGCAGTCACAAAGGAAATACTTGCAGATTAAGCAACATAACCTCTGTGTGTATTTCTGGGGTATTGAGCCAGGCTTTTGCTTTTTTTAATGGATTCTGGCGAATCATACTCCAGTCCTAATGCTTTGCAAGGCAAGCAATTTAACTACCACTCTAGTTCCACCAAGGTACACTTTTAAAGTTATACTAAGTCCTTGATTTCCTTGGCATTACTCCTTAGAATTTAGATCCATCTTTAATAATTCAAACTGTGCTATGACCCATTCTCTTGGAGAATCCTGAAGCATGACCTAAAGGATTCATGCCAGAGAATGCTGCATTGAATTTTCTATGAGAGAAGCTTGGTCAGAAATCAATGCTTGAAAATTAAAGTCTACCACTGTGACTTCTGACTTGAAATCTTTGTTTTCTCTGAACACACCCTCCTGATCCATCTGTATATCTCTCTTGTCAGCAATTCCCAGAGGCGAGGACATCTGGAAGATGTCTATTATTATCTATTTAAGGTAGCAGAATTTTTGACCATGCAATTCAGGTATGCCCTGTGTTGTACCTAACCTTCTTAAACATTCCCTCTAATTTTACAAAAGTGTGTGTGTGTGTGTGTGTGTGTGTGCGCGCGCGCGCACTTTCAGCAGATCAGAAAGATTACCAGCCATCGTCTCTGCATGAAGGAATGGACTGATGGTCAGTAAATGGCAAGGGAAAGATTCACGTTTTTTCTGTACAAGCTTCAGCATCGTAATTAGATTGAGGATAAACAAGCATAAGACTTAAATCAATAAAATAGGACAAGTGTAATATTTTATACTAGTTTATAATTTCAAAACAATTTGAATCCCCCAAGCAAGTTGCCATTGGTTATAAACGTAGGACTGGAGGCAATTCTTTTTCTTTTCTTTCCAAATCTTTTGTTCTATGGTCAGCCATCACTACAAATCCCCACTAGCCTGTCATTTATCCGGCCTGTCATTTGGCACATCTTGGTTAGATGCCCATTCTTTTGTAATATTAATTTTTATTATTATTTTCTGTGGCTTTCTCCGCTGCCAGGAAACATGGTGAACGTTCCTAAAACTCGCCGGACGTTCTGCAAGAAATGCGGCAAGCATCAACCGCACAAAGTGACACAGCACAAGAAAGGCAAGGACTCTCTGTGCCCAAAGAAAGCAGCGTTAGGACAGGAAGCAGAGTGGCTATGGTGGGCAGACCAAGCCTATATTCTGGAAAAAGGCTAAAGTGACAAACAAGATCGTGCTGAGGCTGGAGTATGTTGCGCCCAACTGCAGATCTAAGCGAATGCTGGCTATTCAGAGATGCCAGCATTTTGAACTGGGAGGCGACAAGAAGAGAAAGGGCCAAGTGATCCAGTTCTAAGCAGATGTTGTTATGAAGGCAATAAAATAATGAACTGATAATCAAAAAAAATTATTATTTTCTGTGTGTGTGTGTGTGTGTGTGTGTGTGTGTGTGTGTGTGTGTGTGTGTATCAGAGGGTACTGTGTGTCCCTGTGCAGGACCAAGGGTGACTTCAGGAATCATCCTGGATCACTTCTACTTCTAGCTTTGCTCTGGGATTTCCCAAGCTCCACCCACCAGAGCCAGAAGTGCAGGACGCAGCTGGTTCCACCTGGTGTTTTTACGTGGGACCTGGGATCCGAACTTAGGACCTTCTGCTTGAGAGGCCATCTTAACCCACAGAGCCATCTCTCCAGCCCAGTTGCCCATTCTTTAACCACAATATCAACAAGAGGAAGGAAATTAGCAGAACTGGTCAAGACTGATCAGAATCCATTTCATGCTTACCTCACAACTCCAAAACGGGGAATGTGAAGTTTCCCTTAAGCAGAGAAGGGCAAGCACCTCAACATTAGACCACATGTTAAGAGATAAGTATTATGTAGATACTTCTCCTGGGTGGATGGCATATAACTGTCATCTACCCCACAGAGGATTTCAACAACTGAACAAAAAATGATTATACTGAAGTCAAACTTGACAAACCAATAAGTTTATTTGGGTTACTTACAGGAGTAGGCCCTCCTTTAACTGAACTGCTCAAATAATCTCTCTCACACTGCTTGGTCTCTTCCAGACTTCTTTCCTGCTAGGGGATTTCCCTCAGACTGAACTGCTGGCTTGACTGGCAGGAGACTCTCCTCCCACAGTTGTTGCTCACTGTTTTTCCACATCCTGGAGGGTGCTCTACCTCCCTAGCTTTTTAGTCTCAGGAACTTCTTGAGAAAAGTTAGCTGTTTACTTACTGAGCCTTCCTTCAGGATGTTTGAGCATCCTCCTTAATTTAGACAATTCAAGGTGGAAGAAAAGAACTAACTTTCATTGAGTTCCAGGAATTGAACTCAGATTTGCAAGCAAGTGCCTTACCTGCTGAGCCATCTGTTCGACCCTTAGTCTCTTTTTGGAAACAGCTTTTTGTAATTATAAAGCTATCCAAATCCATCATGGTGGTACATGCTTGTAATCCCAGAATTCGAAAGGTTGAAGCAGAATAGCAAATTTGAATCCAGTCAAGGATATATAATGAGATTCTATCTCAAAAACAAAACAAAAAAGAGAAATAATCAATCCAGCAAGATAAAGCACACCTGTAATCCTAGCATGTGATGTAGAAAGATCAGGAGTCCAAGATCATTCTCAGGTATACGTGAATTTGAGAGCAGCATGGGTTGCATGACAGCATGTCTCAAAATAACTAAGATGAAAGAAAAGAAAAAGGAGAGAGAGAGAGAGAGAGAGAGAGAGAGAGAGAGAGAAAGGAAAGGATGGGAGGGAGGAAGGAGAAGAGGGCGGAAAGGAAGAAAGGAGGAAGGACAGTAAGTACGGCCTGCATGCAAGGCAGGAAGGAAGGAAAAGGTCCTATTCCTTACTGACTGCAATGCTTTAACGAATCATTCACATGTCGTATCCCATCTTCTAGGCGTCAAGACGAACGTTGCCCAGCCCTCGCATATCTCTCGCCTCACTCACGTTCCCTTTCCTTCCTTCCTGCTCCTCCCGCACATCCAGTCACGCCTCCCTCCGACCATCAAGGCCATACTTCCCCTCCAGAAAGCCCTCCCTCCACTCCTCCCTCACTGCCCTCCCTCCCTCACTACCTCCCTCCCGCCCTGCCCCTCCCGTCCACCCTCCACCGTCGCCTATCCGGAGTTCTCTCATCCCTTGATCTCACCCCCTCCTCTTCACCCCCCCTCTCCCCGCGTCATTTTGTTCTCTTCCCTCCCCCTTGGGTCCCCTCCAAAAATAAACATCTTCTCAATCACACTGCTCATAGATACTGCTAGTTGCTAGTTTTTGTTCACATCCTTTGCATCTGTTTATGCCTACTAGTGATAGCTATATATGTTCCGAGATGGTTTTTTTTATTTTTTATAAATTGAGAATCACGTCGACTGGTTTTTACGTATTTTGTCCCAACTGCTACCCTTTCTTCATTTCAACTCACTCTTCTTCACATGTATTTCCCACACAATTCCCCCCTGCAAGCCCGTGTCTTTTCTACTTTTTGCGTGTTCACACTGGCGTTCCATACAGCCAGAAGCCTTTCCACTCAACCCCAATTCCTCCCATGCTCACAATAACCTAATCAACCCCTTCCCCCTCCTGCTACTCTCACCGTTTATTTATCTTATACTTTCTCTTTTCTTCCTTCGCCCCTTTCTTCTCTTCATTTTCTCATCTCCCATCCACTACCACTCTATATCCCCCTTCCTCATCTTGGTCGCTTCCCCCCTCTCTTGCCTCTGTTTTGTGACGCTTTTTATCATTCTCCCCCTCCCCCAGCATAGCTGCTCTGATGGGCCCTTTCTTTCTCTTCTCCGTTTTGTCACCAGCGCGCGCGCCCCCACGGTACCTATGTACCTCCGCATCCAGTCGTTTTTTATTGTCCATCTTGCTGTGACAGCCGCTCACAGCACCCCGTGTCCTCCTCACACTATCTCCACCTCCCTGCGTTTTCTCCTACCCCGTGCTCCTAACGCCCCCCCACGTACCATACCCAAACCTACACCCGCACGTGCCTTTTCATTCCTCCACAAACCTTATTTCCACAGCCTTTCAACAGAATTCATGCACACCTTAAACATTTTGTATTAGTGTACATTTTCAAACTTTACAGACGGTTATTCTTAATTCCTCACAAAATAAATATAACTGAAGACATTTGACATGCCCAAAGCAACACTCATCGAATTCCATTATTTCCCTATTGAGGAAATTCTCATTTCATGCATTTGTTCCAGTCCCCGTGAGAGTTGTTTTCAAAACTTTTGCTATTATATTATAATTCAATGTAGCCATGCCTCAGATGTATATATGTATATGTATACATACATATGCATGCATCAAACACTAAGATGCATAGGTTCTGCTTGTTGTTTTAAATAAAACTTCACTCACATAACATAGTCTCCTGCAAGGCAGCACTTGCATTCCCCCACGGTTTTTTTGTTCCTTCCGTTTTTCCTTCCATTTTCCATTTGCAAATGCACAACATAATACGAAGAGAAATACTGAGGCTTGTCCAAGATTATACATCTACTCTTACTATCTAAAACTTTTCACAATTCATTTTTTTCTATACATCTACTACTTCATTTAGAAAAAACTTTTTGTAGTTATTCATGTGATATTCATTATATGGCTATGCCATTAAATTTTCCATTTTTCTCTTCACTTCCTAAGTAGAGTGGACATTTATAATCTATATGGCTTCCAGCATCTGCTCACATATATAATATGCAAATAAATGACAATAACTGCTATAAAAAACAAAAACTAAACTACAACAAACTACTAATAAAATTGATAACTAACTCTTAACAACTACGGCGAATAAAACAATGCGTGCCCTTGTTCGTAGTCTTTTCTGACAATTTTTTTAATTACATTTGAGCAAAACCTGGGTGGATTGCTTGTGAGAGCACGCTGGGTGGAATTTCTGGGGAATTGTGTGTGTTGCACCTTTAAAAATTTTTCTTTTCTGCAGTACTAAAGTAAGTATATGGAGAGGGAAAGATTAGATTGAAAGAGAAGGAAGAAAAGAGGGAGGGGGAGATATTGAGAAGTGAGGGTAGGATTAAGGGGAAAAGGGAGGAAAATGAGAGGGGAAGAAGAAAGGGGTGGGAGGAAGTTTTCAATTAGTTAATGGTAAGGTAGATTAGAATTGTAAGATTATCCAGTGGAGGGAGGAGGAGAAGTAGGTGTTGAAAGTATTAAAAAATACAACTGAGAACTGTAAATTTATAATGAAAGGATTTCAAGCATTCATCACACTTAAACTTAAACGTTTTTTCATACCCCTCCCATGACTCCATAAAAACGATAAACAAATATATACCATAAGTTCAAAGAAAATATGAAAAAGCAAAAATACGCCCCAATTTTACTGGCATATTGTAAACCAACAGCACCCAAACAAAAAAACAACAAAAAAAACTAGAAAACGACAAATCACCGGATTAAAATCGTACAACAAACCACAAACGTCCTAATAAACTATGCATAACCAACACTAAGCTGTAAGACAACAACCTAACCGTCAAACTACTATTCAAGACACATATCCTCTCACTCCCGCCCTCCCCTTTTATTTAGACTTTTTAATATCAGATAGTAGCTCAATACAAGAAATCCTAAAAATCCTCGTACATCAGCTACATAGCAAAGTTGCAGGTAGCCTGGGCTACATGAGCCCTTATCTCAAAAAAAAGGAGGAAGAAAGAAAGAAAAGTAAAACAACTTGAAAATTATTTAATTACTACATGCCCAAAATTTCTTTAGAGACCTAATATTTCCATAAACAATATTAATAATTAGATATTTAATATACATGATATACAGGGTGACTATACATAATGCATTCATTCATATATATTTTCATAGCTTGTCTTCACAAAAATGCACCTGTCTTACTTTATTAAAAAAGGAAAGCAGAGGCAAGGGGATCAGAAGTACAAGGTCATTGTCAGCTACATGATGAGATTTAAGCTAGTCTAGGATACATGGAATAGGAGTAAATAAAGAAATAAACCCTGAAATAAATCACCTTAAAAAGAAGAAAGGTTTACTTTTTGGCTCATTGTTTCAGAGTTTTCCATCTTTTTTTTTTATTTCACTCTATAGAACTTATTAGGTAACCTCACTCCCTCCCTCCTCCTCTCCCTAAACCCCCTCTCCCCCCTCCCCCCTCCCCTCCCCCCCTCCCCTCCCCCCCCACCCCGCCTCCCACCCAATTCCCGAATCCTTTCTTGTCTGTCTGATTTTCCCTCTGGGCCCTCCTCTCCGATGACGTACAACCCCAGTGGCCTTTCCCTTCCTGACCCTTTTCCCTTTCCCCTTAGTTAGGAACACTGCTTGTGGCTGTCAATCCTTTGCCTCCAAGATCTTGGTGCCTTTCAGATGCTAACTTTGTGAGGTCAACATTGTGGTTGGAATGCCAGCATGCAAGTCCATTATGATGCTTCAGCCCTAACTAGTATAGAGTATCTTACATATCATTGCTCCTCCATCCTTTTGCTCTTACACCCTTACCGCCCCCTCTTCCGCAATTTCCCTGAGCTTCAAGATGGGGAGAGACTAAGCTGGCCTAGTTCTAGGTGGTTGATATACAGTCTCTGAAGTTCTGATTGTGGTTTGTTGATTTCTTTTGCAGTTTTGCTGCTCCTGCAATGCCCTTCACTCCATCCTGGTGGGCATTGTATGTATACCCCCCCCCCTGGCCAGAGACAAAAGCGTTAGAGTCTGTGATAAAAGCACATTCAAAGGTAGATGTAATAAAAGCGGGAAACCATACTAAGGGAGGAGTCTATCACATTTGCAAAATGGTTACTTTTTATCTGCCAGACTATATGCCCCCTCTTCTGGTGAGATCACACCCCCCAGTAGTAAATGATCAAGAACAAAGTCTGTGAACTTAATCAGATGTTTCATTACGTAATGGGTCCTGGTGGGAGCCTATTTTCCTGCTGTAACATGGTCCTTCTCTCCTTGTTTCTGGTGTGGCCCTCCGACCCCCATCCCTCCTGTTCATAATCCTTGCAATAACTGTCTCTAGGTGGGCTGTGGGTTTGGTACTAGGACCACCTATAGGGAGTACATACGGCCTTAATTTTCTGGGTCTGGGATACTTCACTTAATATAATTGTTTCTAATGACATCCATTTCCCGGCAAATTCCAGTAATTCATCATTTTTGATGGCTGAGTAGTACTCCATTGTATAGATGTACCACCGTTTCCTTATCCACCGTCAACTGTTGGACATTTGGGCTGATTCCATGACTTTGCTAGGTAAACAGTGCTGCTATGAACATGGTCGTGCTGTGCTATCGAGGTGAACCTCTGCTGTAGGGGGGTATCCCAAAAGTGGAATAGCAGGGTCATATGGCATTCAATTTTTAATTTCTTAAGAATCTCCAGACGGCTCGCCAGAGTGGCTGTATGAGCCTCGATTCCCCCCAGCAATGTAGGAGAGTTCCCCTCTCTCCACATCCTCTCCAACATTTGTTGGTGTTTGTATTGTGGATTTTTGCCATCCTGACTGAGGTGAGATGATATCTCAGGGAGTTTTGATTTGCATTTCCTGATGGCTAAGGAAGTGGAGCATTTTTTCAGATATTTGTTAGAACATTTTAATTTCATCCCTGGTAAAGTTTCTTTAAGTTCCAGGGCCCATTTTAATTGGGCCATGGTTTCCTTGGGTTGTGTTTTTTCTAAGTTCTTTGTGCACTCTGGACAGCAGAGTTCTGTCAGATGTGTGGTTAGTGAAGATTTTCTCCCATTCGGTGGGTTGCCTTTGAGCTTGCATTATAATCTCTTTATCTGAACAGAAGCTCTTTAATTTCACAAGATCCCAACTGTTGAGAGTTGGTACAGTGACTGTGCCATTGGATGTCTGTTAGGAACTGTTGGCCTAGCCCAATCAGCTCGAGGGAGTTCCCTATCCTTTCAACTATGGTTTTTATAGTCTCTGGCCTGATATCAAGGTCCTTGATCCATTTGGAATTAAGTCTTGTACATGGTGACAAGTACGGGTCCAGCTTAATCTTCTGCATGTGGAGATCCAGTTTTGCCAGCACCATTTGTTGAAGATGCTGTTCTTTTTCCATTGGATTTTTTGGGCCCTTTGTCAAAGACCAAATGCTGTAATTTTGTGGGCTTATATCTGGGTCTTCATCCTTATCCATTGATCTGTGTGACTTTTGGAGCCAGTACCAAGCTGTCTTATAACTATGGATTTGTAGTACAGACTTAGGTTTGGTATGGCAATACCTCCAGCTGTGTTTTTGTTTCTCAGGATGTTTTTGCTATCCTGGGTCTTTTTGTGCCCATATGAACTTTGAGATTGTTTGGTCAACTTCTTTGAAGAATTGCTTTGCGATTTTGATTGGTATAGCATTGAATCTGTATATTGCTTTGGTAGGATGGTCATTTTTACGATGTGATTCTGCCAATCCAGGAACAAGGGAGGTCTTTCCACCTTCTGCTGTCTCTACTATTCTTTTAGGGTTTTAAAGTTTTCATTGTAAAGGTCTTTTACCTCCTTAGTTAGGTTTATGCCAAGGTATTTCATTTTTTTAGGGGCTATAGTAAATGGGATTGTTTCTCTCAAGGCTTTTTCATCTTTTCATTCTGGGCATATAGGAAGGCCTCTGATTTTTGCACATTTATTTTGATCCTGCACCCCCCCCCCTTTTTTTGCTGAACTTCTCAATTAGTTCCAGGAGCTTCCTGGTGGAGTTTTTGGGATCACTCAAGTATAAGATCATGTCATCTGCAAATAGGGATAGCTTGACTTCTTCCTTGCCGATTTGAATACCTCTTATATCCCTTTCTTGTCTTATGGCTTCAGCTAAGACTTCAAGTACAATATTGAATAGAAGTGGTGAGAGTGGACAGCCTTGTCTAGTTCCTGATCGAAGTGGAAATGCTTCCAATTGCTCCCCATTGAGCATAATCCTCGCTGTGGGCTTGTTGGATACAGCTTTTATTATATTGATAAAGGTTCCTTCCATTCCTACTGCCTCTAGCGTTTTGATCATAAAAGGCTGTTGGATCTTGTCAACAGCTTTTTCTGCATCTATCGAGAGTATCATGTGGTCTTGGACTTTGGACTGGTTTACATGATGAATTACATTTATTGATTTGCGTATGTTGAACCAACCTTGTGCGCCGGGGATGAAGCCTACTTGGTCCCCATGAATGATCTTTTTAATATGTTTTTGAGTTCGATTTGCTAAGACTTTGTTGAGAATCTTTGCGTCTGTGTTCATCAGAGAGATCGGCCTATAGTTTTCTTTTTTAAGTGAATCTTTATTAGCGCTCAGCACCAGTTCTTTATCTTGAATGTGGAGTGTTTTGACTATTATTTGCTGTGGCGAGCTTCTGTTTTGGTCATATCTGTTTGGGGTGCGGAATGCCTCTTGTATATGGATGGGCCTCTCTTTTTTTAGATGAGGAAAGTTTTCCTTGATGATCGTTTGAAAAATTTCCTCAGGGGTGGTATTTTGAGATTCTTGCTCTGGAATTCCATGAATACGAATACACATGTTAGGCTTCTTCAGGGTGTCCCATATCTCTTGGATATTTCTTTCAAGTATCTTTTTGGCTTTAACAACCTCTTCCATTGAGCTGGTTAGTACTCCCACTTTATCTTCAAGGTCTGAAATTCTGTTTTCTGCTTCGTTAGTTCTGTTGATAAGACTCTGTGGCGTTCTGGGTTGAAGATAACTTGTCTTTTAGCTCAGTTTTAAACTCTGCTTGAGTTTGTTTTAACTGCTCTATGCCACTTTTTGTTTCTTGCACTGTTTTTCTCAACTCCTCCAGATGTCTGTTGTGTTCCTCTTCAAAGCGATTGATTCGATTAGGTAATTCCTCCCGGATTTCCTCTTTCATAGTATTGAACATGGTAATGATCATATTTTGAAAGTCTTTATCCTGGGTGAGGCTTTCTTGGCTTTTTTCCGCGGGTTTGTTCTGGTTGGAGTCTAACATTACGGAATTAATTTCTTCAGTGGGAAATTTGTTTACTTGAGTGTTGCTTCTCATGAATTTGCACTTTGACTTTGGCATTGTCATTTTAACTCTTAAGATCTCTCAATTTCACTAAACTGAATTATTTGTCCTGGGGTCCTGGTGGGCGGGCGCGGGCGGAGACTTACCTAGGTCGCGGGGTGAGGCCCGGCCGGACCGCTCGGGCGCATCCCGACCAGCGGAGTGGGGTGGGGTGTAAAGGGAGGATGGGCGCGTCGGCGTGGAGCTATTTAACCCGAGGGCAGCTGGGGCGGGGCCCGGGCGCAGGGGGAGGTCCTCCTTGTCCCTTGGCCCCGCGCGGGGCTCTGGCTGGATGGTAGGAGTCGGAGCCGGGTCCCTTTGGGCTGACCTGGGGTCCTGGTGGGTGGTGCGCAGACGGACACTTACCTAGGGCGCGGGGTGAGGCCCGGCTCGACTGTGTGCGCGCGCATCCGGACTGGCGGAGCGGGGTGGGGTGTAAAGGGGCCAGAGGTTTCCATCTTATCTTCACACAATGTACCTGCCTTTTTTTTTTTATAAACTGTTTTCTTTTTTTTTTTTCACTAACAAATAAGCCACATTGTTTTCTCTTATAAACCAAGGGCCAGGCTAAGTCGAGAAACAAGCCTCAGAGAGACAAACTTCCTGATGGCCATCCATGATTTGTACCAGTTTGACCAATGGGCCCCATTGTTTTGGGTCTGTGGCCAGACAGCAAATCATGTCTTTGTAGTTTTATACATTCTTCCCTCTTTATATCTATATTTCTCCCTCTCTGTCTACTGGAAAACAATATATCCTTTAGAATCCTATTCCAAAGATTGTCCTACAAATACCACAGCAGTCAGTGTTTTCCATATTTATTACAAGGAAAAAGTTCCCTTTACAATGAAGAAACTTAGTATATTCTCTCTATCTGCAGTAGCTTATCTTCCATTACTGGTAGCATAACACCATAGACTGAGTAAATAGCTTATGAAGATGAGAGACTAATTTGAGCTCATGGTTTTGGAAGTAACAAGTTTGCCTCATCTGGTGATATCCTTTTTGCTGAAAGACTCCTGAAGCAGCACAGGACATCACAAAGCAAGAAACAAGGATGCAATGGTGTGCCTGTGTGACTCTATTGGTCTGTGCTCTCCTTATGAAGTTGCCAGGATTCACTCACCTGGGCTCCATTTGAAGAGCCTTATCTAATCCTAATCAGTTCTCAAAGACTCAGCTCCAAACACCATAGATCAAGGTTCCGCCTTCTTAAAACCCTACAGTGGAAATTAAAGTCTAACCCTGAAATCCTAGAAGACACATTCAAACCATATCCAAACCACAACACTCTCCTAAGCAAACGATCAGATTATTATCATTTATGGGACAAATAGATAGCATGTGCTCCCTAATGCAGTGTACCAAACATCACACATTCTGATGCAATTCTTTTTTTATAATTTTTTTATTATTTATTCAATTGTGCGTGTGTGCACGTGTGTGTGTGTGTGTGTGTGTGTGTGTGTATGTGCGC
This sequence comes from Typhlomys cinereus, assembly GCA_023101885.1. Classification (NCBI taxonomy): domain Eukaryota; kingdom Metazoa; phylum Chordata; class Mammalia; order Rodentia; family Platacanthomyidae; genus Typhlomys; species Typhlomys cinereus. Next base: position 117,441 of record JALPQD010000861.1, read on the forward strand.
GCGCACGCGTGTGTAGAACCACAGACGAATTCGGGAACCACCATGGACGCCTCCACCTCCTCCTTGTTTACTCTGCCCCGGGATTCACAGGCTCTGCCCTACCAGGACCAGAAACGCAGGCCGCCCCCGCTTCCACCTGGCGTCTATACGTGGGGTCTAGGATCCGAACTCAGGACCTTCCGCCTGCAAGACAGAGGCTTAACCCCTGAGCCACCTCTCCAGCCCCTCTGGTGGAATTCTTGCCAAAAATATTTCACCTGAATCCTGAGGGAACACTCAAACAAATCCAAACTGAAAAACACTCTGCAAATTGGCTTGTACTCCTCCAAAATACCTATGCTTGGGAAGATCAAAACAAAACAAAACAAAACAAAACAAAATCCAAAAGGCTCAAGAACTGTGCCAAATGAATAGATGGGTAAGAAACATGATTAGCCAAATGCAATGCATAATCCAATCACCAACTGATCTTTCAATACTAGATTGAAAGAAAGCAAGCAGTATAAATAATACCATTGAGAGTCTTGTTGATTATGAATTATACATTGAATAATACAGATATTTTTAACAATGTTAATTTCCTGAAAATGACCCTTGTATTATGGTTATGTAGGAGAATGCTTTTGCTCTTCAGAGATATATATGCTGAAGAACTAAAGTGTTACTGTAATAAGCATTCAGTGGCTCAAAAAAAAAAACCCAAGCACTAGAAACATGTATGAAGCTGTCAATGAACAAATTCAATAAAAGTTATTAAAAAAAAACAAGCGAACAGAATAAATATGTGCGTTTGTATCTTTAGAGGGATAAAGCAAATGTGCTGATGCATTAACAACTGATGAATTATAGGTAGAATGTAAATAGAAATTCATCTTTCTTTTATTTTTCTAGTAGACAAGATCGAACCCAGGGTCTTACATGCTCATTTATGGCCCTATTCTGGCAACTTTTCTGTAGATCTGTTATGCTTCAAAACAGAGACTTGGACTGCATTAACAAAAAAACAAAAAGGTTTGTGCAGTAATGTTTCTTCTGAAACCTCTCATAATATCTCCTACTCCTCCATATGTAAAACAATGACTCATCCTCTCTTCTAGACTCCTGTATGATTATCTGTCTCTCTTAACTACAAGCTCTTGGAAATCAGAGCCTACATTGTACTGGATATATGCCATGTTATGACTGTATCTCAAATTACATATGGTGGCATATACCTATAATCCCAGGACTTGGAAAGCTAATGCAAGAGAATTGCCATGCTTTTGGGATCAGCTTGGGCTACAGAGTGGGAAACTGTCTCATCAAAAGGTGATCTGATACAAGTTGGGTGTTTATATTCAGTTGATCCCTTTTAAATTTATCAAACTGGGTCTTGAAACTTAGAGAGGAACAGGAAGCAGAAGTAAGGAAGCAGGAATGTACATTTTGCATTTACCGAGAATGTTTGATTTGTTCGGTTAGAACTGAAGTGGGGTTTTTTTGCCTCTGTGTGTGTGTGTGTGTGTGTGTGTGTGTGTGCGCGCGCATGCGTGTGTGTATCAGAGGGCACTGTGTGTGCCTGTAGAGACCCAAGGGTAACTTTGAGAATCACCCTGCATCACTCTACCTCCTCTTTGCTTTGCTCTGGAGTTTTCCAGGCTCTGCCCACCATCTTTACCTGAGTTTTTAAGGTGTCATCCGGGATCCAAAATCAGGACCCTCTGCTTGCAAGGCAGAGTCTTAACCCCTGAGCCATCTCTCCATCCCAGAACTGAAGTTGGTGTAGGCAAAAATGTCTAACGCATAATAAATTATTTTTTGGTGGTTGTTTGAGGTAAGGTCTTACTCTGTAGTCTAGGCTGGCCTTGAATTATGAGATAATCTTCTCCCCTCAGACTCCGACATGCAAAGATTGAGGATATGAGTCATGGGTCTGAGGAATTAAGAGCCCTGAGCATTTGCTAGAAAATTCTTGTACTGCGTGGAGTGCCTTTAACAGAAGCAGGAGACACCTGAGGCCTCTTCAGGAAGATTTATTTTATACAGATATGGATATAGTCCCTTTATATCCAGAGACTGAGCCCAAAAGCGGCAAGGCTTTGCCTTAAATACTCTCTTTTGCATCTTTGTCTCCTGTATACTCTGGAAGTCTCATGTACACTTAGACACTGATTAAGTCAAGTTACTTTTTCTCTGTCATATAACCTTTCCTGTCATAGAGGCTTCAGGTTACCCCTTTCCTGTCACAGAGCCTTTTCTTTGTTCTGGGGTGAATTCCTATCCGATTCCCCTGAGTTTGATGACCCCACAAGGTCAAAGAGCATCATCTTGGTTTAGGAGTTTCTATTTCCATAACGGGTGGCTGTTTGCCTCTCAATTCTACCCTCAATAAGGCTAAAGACAGCATTTTCAATTAGAGAAGCCAGGTAGGGTTGAAGCAGAAAAGCCTCCAGAATTAAAAATATAACACCTATGAGGATTTTGAATGCCCCCCCACCCCTCCTATCCCTGCCAAAGCTTAAAACCATCCTCCAAACAATTCCTCTGGGTTCCAGTCCTTCCCGGAGCAGAATGTGGGAAGTTTTTCTCATTCATTCTGTAATTTCTTCTATGACCTTTTCCTTGTATCTCTAAGCAACAGCTGCTTTATGTTAAAATTCCAGACTCCTCCTTCAGAAGCAAGCAAGTAGTCTAAGGCCAAGCAGTTTTGATATATGCCATTGAGCATTTTAGTCTGCTGCTTGGTTAGTATATTAAGGGGCTTGTCTGGTTTCATTAGTTATAATCTCAACATCAGTCTGCAACCTAATGATTCAGTTTAACATATAGATGGGGGTAAGTTACAGTTGGGAGCTGTCCTCAGCCAAGGTGACTAGACTGTAATAATGAATTCTATGTTCCAGGAGCCGCTAATTATCCTTCCAGTTGCCAATCTGTAAGGCTCCCCATTTTCTTTGGATCTTCCAGTCCTCGTGCACCTGAACTACCAATTAATCAACTCTGGAGAGCAAAAAAGGAGGAAAGTCAAACAGATAGACCCATACCCACACAACCTCACCATGATAATAAGGATAAACAATATCCTCACCAGTTTAGAGAAAGTACAATATAAGCAGTCCTCCTAAAGGTCCACTAGCGTCCACCTGGGACCTGCTAATCAGTGTTTATGTCCACATTGTTCCAGGCCTGTTGGACATAAGAGAAGGTGGACAAGGGTTGAGGATCTGGCTCAAATACTTTGGGGAGCACCACATTCAGGTTTTCTAGGCAGCTATATGATAGATGCTTTGGCTTGGGGATGTCAGGTTGTTAACAGGGATGTTAAATCACCCCCTACCTCACAGTAGGCAAGACAGTTCTTTCCAATAATTGAAGTTTTAAGAAGTCAAATCTTGCGGGGGGGGGTGCCTCATCTCTTTATACAACTCATGCAAATCAAGCTCCTTGACCTCCCAGGGCCAATAGTAGTACCCCACACATGTAAAGTCAATAAACGAATTATAACTTCTTCCAGGTCCAAGAACAGTTCCATGTTGTGATAGTTAAGCCTGAGTGTCAACTTGACACACCTGTTGTTAACTAAAATAGGCTGAGACTACACCTGGAAGGATCAACTGAGACTACTTGAAAGGAGTATACCCACCCTAGATCCTATCAGAACCTCCAAAGATCTCATAGGATCCTCCCAGTACTGCATCATATAAAAAGGAGCCACTAAAGAGAAGAGATGCTTATTGCAGCTGTGCTAGGGACCGCTCTTCCTTCTAGCCACCTGGTTTCTTCGACCCTCCAGCCTCCCAACCCTCCAAGTCGTTGGCTAAAGACTCTAGGAATTCTCCAGCCTTCAGCCATCGCCCACTTGACTACCGAACTGAGCAGCTACTGGCAGCCATTGTTGGACTACCTCGGCCATATCTGTAAGCCAACTCAATATATATTCATTGTGTTAATTCTGCTGCATCTCTATAGAACCTAACTAATACACATGTTGTTCTGGGTGGGGATGGAAAGTGAGATACTCCTCATCTCATCAAAAGAATGAAAAACCTGGTAGGACATGGCTTTGTGACTGACTAAAATTAGTTTGAAATATAATATAGATTCTGGGTCCATGTCCCACCCATGAATATATATTCTAACCTGTCAATTTTCCTTCCACCTGAGGTCCTTTGAGTTGAAAATGGTGAAATTAACAGGGTTTCAGGTCCACAGTTGACAATCTAGTATAGCAGTATCTTTCTGAAGGAGTGCTGTTTAGCCTCTTCCTCATCAATTGTCCCATGAAACACAATCCCGGCAGGAACAGTAAGACTCAGAACTAGGAGCACATTCAAACCCAAGCTAACTTGAGGGTTACCCACGTATGTATTTATCATTCAGTCTGTATTCCTGTTTCCAGGATTGTCCTCCACATGGACATTTAACATTTGACCCACCATCATCAACAATCATGCACGACTCAATGTATCAATCGAAATGGGTCATCTTAGGTTAGGAAATTGTGTCTTTAGTTCATTCAACTCTTGTCTGTGGGGTGGCTCTGGACCCTTAGCCATTCCTTGTCTGGAGAGTACTGAGAGTCAAAACAAGTGCACTGACCCATTGTTTGCAGGTGGAACAGGTGATCTTGAGATCTGGCTTGAGAACTAGGTATGGTAAAGTGGGATCCAAGTAACTCCCAGACTGCAGCAAGTTGTATGAAGACATGGGTTACAAGAAGGTCCTGAGAATGCAACAGGGGACCGGATTAGTAACAACAAACAGAAGCTATAATTCCTGTTCAGACCAGATAAAGGAGTGGAGTAAAAACTTCTCTCCACTGTTCAGTTGGATGGAGCAGATTCTGCCAAACTTATGGTGAAAAAAAAAAAAACAGGGTGACAACTGCAGCAACTGATATAGACAAGGAATGACAGTCCAATACAGTAAAATAATTAACATAGGAAGTGGTAAGATGGTTGATTCCTCAAGCTGCCGCCATGTGTACACAATGAGCTTTAGGAGTGACTAAAGCAAATTTGTAGACAAGTGTTCCTGAAATCTTTGTCCAGCTTTTTCAGTGGCTCAGCATAAAGAGGATTGATGGATAAGGAATACACGCTTCACCCTGCTATGGTGAATCCAGAGGAGCCACATCTGCTACTTTCACTACAATTGGGTGGGACAAGATGACAGTAAGTGGACCTCTGTACAGAGGATTTAGGAACTGGACATTTGGCTTTTTTATGCATACAGCATCTCTTGGTTTAAAAGAATGGGCACTTTGTCAGATTCATAGGTAGCAAAAATTTTCTTCCATTCTGGGAGCTGTCTTTTTGCATAATGAAGAGTTTCTCTTGCAGAAATTTTTTCATTTCATGAGGTCCCTCACTTGTTGATTATTGGTCTTAGTTCCTGGGTGTTTGGGGTCCTGTTCAGAAAATCTGTCCCTGGGCCCAGCAATCCAAGTGTATTCCCTACTTTTTCCTTTGAAAGTTTCAAAGTTTTGGGTTTAACATTGAGATCTTTGATCCATTTGGAGTTAATTTTTTTTATAAGGTGAGAGATAACAGTCAATTTCCATTCTTCTAATCCAATTTTTCCAACCTGCTGAAGATGCTGTCCTTTTCCCCAATGTATATGTTTGGCATCTTCATCAAAAATCAAGTAACTATAGGCAAGTGAGCTTATATCTGGGCCCTCCATTCTAATCTATTGATCTGTGGTTTTGTTTTTGTATGATACTGTTTTTATTACTATGGCTATGTAGTGTAGTTTGAAATCTGATATAGTAATGCCTTCAGCAATGTTTTTCTTGCTCATTTCCTTTTGAGAAAGGATTAATCTCCAAAGTGTATACAAAGAACTCAAGAAATTAGACACCAAGAAAGAAAACAAACCAATTAAAAATGACTCTTAGGGTTAAAAGGGGATTTTTCACAGAAAAAATATCAAATACTTTTTAAAATGCTCAACTTTCCTGATCAACAGGGAAATGAAAATTAAAACTTCACTGTGAGACCATCTAACTCCTGTCAGATTAACTAAAATCAAAAATACAAGCAACAACAAATGTTGGTGAGGATGTAGAAAAAAGGGAATACTTATTTTTTTTTGTGGGAGTATAAACTGATAACAGCCACTTTGGAAATCAGTGCTACATTTTACTACAAAGATACTTGGAGTTCTATTGGAGCTCCATTTATAGTAACAAGAAAATGTAATCAGCCAACATCCCCATAAACAAGGGAATAGGTAATGAAACTATGGTACATATACACAACGAAATACTAGTCAGCTACCAAGAAGGATGTGGTTATAGAATTTACTGGTAAATGAATGGAACTAGAAAAGATTACATTAAGCAAGGGTTCATTGACCCAGAAAGACCAGTGCTGTATGTTCTCTCTTATATGTAGATGCTAACATTAAACTCCTGACTGAAGTATTTGGCATAGAATTCTGATATAATTATGGAACTTGCTGTACATGCTCAACTTACTACAACTACATTTAGTCCTGAATTGCTTGAGTCAGCTGACAAGTTCTATGGTATAAAATTCAGAAATAAGTTTAGTCATTGTCATAGTTAGTCACAGGTGTCAATTTGACAGTTGAGGGTTTGAGCTCTGGGCACATTTGTGAAGAATTAGTGATTGAGTTAGGCCCAGAGCAAACCTGCAAGAGATTGTCTAGCTGATGGGGAAGGCCCAGCCCATGGTGGGTGGGACTGGCCCTGGAATAAATCACAGAGAGCTGGTTGGCATCATTGTGTACACTTGGCTAGACATGCTGGTCTGGCAAGTAAGGATCGTCCCTCTGTCAGCCATTATATAGAGATAGTGTGACCAGTCCCCTCGGCCCTGTTGTTGATGCGTGCTCTCCCGTCAAGCTGAACTACAAACTGTAATGGGACTATCATAAGAAAATAGACCCCCCTTGTTCCCTTAAGCTGTTTAATAGTGATTTGTCAGCAACCATGCAGGTGAATTGCAACAGTCATATTGATGTGATCACAGCAGAGATGGCCAAAAATTTTGCATGCAGGAGCTGACTGCATTGAGTTCTGCCTCCCCTAGATCCTTACAAAGGCAGACAAATCAACATTTCCCCATGGATCAACAAGAATTTCAAGAGAAGCAATACCACCAAGAGAATCACTGGGATAAGAGAAGGGAGTTTCCCCACTCATGGGTCTGTCCACTGGAGGGCTACTTGCACTACCACAGATGCCCAGACTCGTGCTAGTACAGGTACCCCCAAAAGAGGCCTATGACCACACTTGCAGAAGGACATGACATTATGAAGGACTTGAGTGGATTAGTGAACAGAAGGGAGGGTGGGAGAGGAGGTTGGGAAAGGAGGGGTGGGAGGTAAGGACAGAAACTCATTCTGTTTGTATATGAAAACTTCAAAAAATAAAAATAAAAAATAATTAGGCATACTCCTATGAAACTGACTTTCTTGGAGGCAGTGAGCTTTGTCTGTCTCTTTATCTGCCCTTTAATTTCCCCCAGCAGTTGCAGTGTTTCCCTTCTAATATCTCCACAAAGAATAGCCATTACCCTTTGGGGGGGCAGTATAGCATTTAAAAATTTGAGGATTCCTCTTCCATATTTTATGTCTTTTCCTCCTGAATTATGTAAACCCTTTACTTTCTGTAAAGCCCCTTGTACATGGAGTCCATGGTAAAGGCCTGTTTATTTATGTATTTACTCTGCGTGCGTGCGCGTGGGAGGGTGGTGTATCAGAGGGCACTGTGTGTCCCTGTGGAGGACCAAGGGTGACTTCAGGAATCATCCTGGATTGCTTCTTGCTTCACTCTGGGATTTTCCAGGCTCTGCCCACCAGGAGAGGAAGTGTGGGCCACCTCCAGTTCCACCTGGGATCCAAACTCAGGACCTTCTGCTTGCAAAACATAGTCTTAACCCCTGAGACATCTCTCCAGCCCAGGTAAAGGCATATTTAGAGTCAGGACCCATTTCCTCCCTGAGCTGAGTAGGTTCTGCCTTTGAGAAAAGTGAAAGTTGAGGTACTTGACTTTTTCTTGACAGATTTGGGCCTTTTTCTTTGGGACTTTATAGCCAGCCTTCCATAGGAGAATGAGGACCGACCATGTTTCTTCCATACAGTCTTGTGTCTATCCAGCCAGCAGTAAATTGTTCACATACTGAAGCAAAGTGCAAGCTGTGTTGGTCGGCTAGGAAGCTATTAGGTCACAGGCTAACACAGAGCCAAAAATGGTCTGAGAGTTTTTGAATACTTTTAGCCATCTGGTCCAAGTTAGTTGGCCCTTGTCACCATTCTCAGAATTTTCCCACTGAAAAGTGAACATTAACCAACTTTGGGAGGCTACATGTGTGCAGAAAAAGGCAATTTTGAGGTTTAGGCAGATGAAAAAGCAGCTTTGAAAGAAACCAAGGAGCTAAGAACAACTGACTGACTTCAGAGTGGCTTGGTTTACTGATCACAGATCCGGGACCAGCTGATAGTCTTCAGCCGCGGGATTTTGAACTGACAGAAGAGTCTATGTTCCAGGGCTACCCACAGGGACAGAGGATCCTGTGTTTAGAGACCTCTCCAGGTGCTTCGGGATCCCAACCTGTGCTTTGGGGTGGGGCAAAAATATGTCATCTGGTGAACAGGCCCAGTCCTGGGCTCCAGTTCTGTGACTATAGGGGATATGTTTCAAGCCAATCAAGAGGTTTGTCTTCAGCCCACACTCCAGATACCCTTAAGGGAGTGTGAACACTGGTTGTGACCTCTCTGAGGAGCTGTAGAGGTGCCATTCTATCTCTTGGAGAACCACCAGGTCATAATTCTTGCCTCCAGCTTTCCCAAAGTCAGGGTTGCCTGTCCATGAGACTTAATGGTTATTAGGGCCCGAAGTTTTCCCAATAAGTCTCAACCCATCAAGGCTACTGGACAATCAGGGAAGTTCAGAACTTACACATGACATCATGGCTGCCAAAATTACATCACCGGGTACTAAGTAAGGGCGACAGGCTCAATTACCTTTGGACCCTACAATGGTAGCCTACCTCTTTGAAAGGGAACTCAGCAGTTTGTCACCACCAAATAAATATTCTATGCCAGTGTCTGTCCAAGATCAAAGGGCTGGCCCCTAACTCTCATTCAGACCATAAGCTCCTGGAGCTTAATAATATGGAGCTGGGTCTGTCCTAGCCTTGCTTAGAGCCTCCTATGGCGGTTAAGTCAACACATCCCTCTTCAGGGGTTTCATATGATTGCTGTGCTGATTGGTACTACCCTTGACTACCTTTTCTCTCTCCTTTGATCCCAGGGCTGAGTGGGATCCTCCTGTTGCTGAATTTTCCTCTGAGTCCTCTAGAGTAGTGAGGGTTCAGGACTCAGTGGCATAGCTTGGGGTTCCTTCTTGGGCTGCCCACTAATATGGGAACTCTATTATGTCTGTTTAACTCTTTGCCTCTAAGGATCCTACTGCCTGCAGCCTTCTCCCTTGTGATCCATGCTAGTCTTTGAGGCCTTGTTGACATGTCAGCCATTGTGCAGGTCAGACAAGGTCAAATCACAATGTAACAATATCCTGGCTGCTGCAGCCCAGACTTGAGTGGAGTATCTTGCCTATTGGTGGTCCTCCCCATCTTTAGGCTCTTACAGTCTTGCCCCCCCCCTTTTCTGCAAGGTTCCCTGAGCTTTAGGATGGAGAGAGCTTTGGCTGGTATGATTCCGGGTGAACATTGTAGGGTCTTTGGTGTTTTGAATTATGGTTAATTGTTGTTTTCATTTTGTTGTTCCTGCACTGTCCTTGGCTGCATCCTGGTTGGGTGTTGAGGTCATCTCCCAACCAAAGATAAAAGGCTGTTTACACAAGCACGACCATGTTCATAGCAGCACTGTTTATAATAGTAAAGTCGTGGAATCAACCCAAATGTCCAACAGTTGATGAGTGGATAAGGAAAATGTGGTACATTTATACAATAGAATACTACTCAGCCATAAAAAATGATGAATTAATGAGATTTGCCAGGAAATGGATAGAATTAGAAAATATTATGTTGAGTGAAGTATCCCAGACACAGAAAATTAAGCACTGTATGTACTCCCTAAAGGTGGATCCTAGTACCAAATCCACTTAGAGACACACTCAAAGATGGATCTCTGTAATACCTACAGTAACTGCAAAGATTATAAATGGGAGGGAAGGGGAAGGAGCGTCCCACCAGCAATGGAGAGAGAGGGGAATCATGCTACAGCGGAGAAAATAAGCTACCATCAAAGACTGCAAGTAAGTATTGAGATATCTGGTTGGGCTTGCAGACTTTCCTTCCTGGTCACTTGCGTCTGATGGGGTATGATCTCACCAGAAAGGGAGGGAATACAGTCTGGCAGATAGAAGGTAACCATTTTGCAAATGGGAGACTGACCCACCCCCACTCACCGTGGTCTCCTACTCTTACTCCATCTACCTTTGAATCTACTCTTATAATAAGATTCTATTTTAACAGCATTTTTATCTCTGGCCAGGGGGTAACATCCAATATCCATCAGGATGGAGCTAAGGGCGGTGCAGGAACAGCAAAACTGGGGGAAAAAAATCAACAAATCACAATTCAGAACATCAGAGACTCTCTATCAACCACCTGTAAATAGGCCAGCCTAATCTCTCCCCACCCTAAAGCTCAGGGAAATTTACGGAAGAGGAGGCGGTAACTTTGTAAGAGCCTAAAGATGGGGAGGAGTTACGACATGCAAGATACTCCACACAAGTAAGGGCCGAAGTAATCATAATAGGACTTTGCATGACCTGCGCAATTACCAACATATCATTGACCCCCCAAAGTCTAGCATGGATCACAGGCACTAGGATCCTTAGAGGAAAGGGATTAACAGCCACAATAGTGTTCCTGTACTAAAGGGGAACACAAAAAAGTACTCTAGGCAATGCTACTGAGTCCTTATACCTCATCAGAGAGGAGGACCCAGAGGGAAGTTTGACATGCACACTAAAAGATGCTCTAGGGATGGGGGGAACAATGAGAGAAAGGGAGTGGGGGGAAGGAAAGGGAAAAGGGGGGGTGGGAGCAAGGGAATCCAGGGAAGGGTGGAGGGAGGGAGAAGAATGGGGTACCTATCAAGCTTGTATGAGCGGAAAAAATAAATAATTTTTTTTTAAAAAAAAGACGGTTTAAACGAAGTTCTTAATATAAGAAGAAGCCTGACATGCTCCCCCACTTCCTAGGAGGTCATGACCACTCCATTAAGACAGCAGCAGGCAAGTCCTCTTTTTCATTTTTTGGTCTATCTCTTACCTGGCCTCTTGGTCTCCGTTGGCAAATGCCTTTGTTGCAACACCCTGCAGCTGGCTAATATTCATTCTATAATGCATTCTAATTTGTATAGTTTTCCAGGATTATCTCCTTCTGTTTAACTGCTAATGTAGCCCATGTTAGTCATTCTCCGATTTTCAGTGGCCTCTGTGTCCAAGGGAATGCTTTACACAACCTCTCATAAAGCTGTTTTTTTTTTTTTTTTCAGCTCTTATACCTCTGTGGTTTTGCTCGTGTACATGGCTCTCATGATGAAGGAGGGAGGGGAAGGAAGGCCACACCAGTAACGAGAGAGGGACCATGTTACAGCAGAGAAAATAGGCACCATCCAAGGACTGCAAGTAAGTAATGCGACATCTGGTTAAGTTCACAGACTTTCCTTCCTGATCATTTACAACTGATGGGGTATGATTTTACCAGAAAGGGAGGGCATATAGTCTGGCAGATAGAAAGTATCCATTTCGCAGATGGGTGATTGACCCCTCCCTCACCGCGGTTTCCTACCTTTATTACATCTGCCTTTGAATATACTCTTATAATAAGACTCTAATTTAACAGGTCTTTATCTCTGGCCATCAGGATGGAGCCAAGGTCATTGCAGGAGCAGCAAAACTGAAATCAACAAACCACAATCCAGAACATCAGAGACTCTATATCAATCACCTGGAACTAGGCCAGCCTAATTTCTCCCCATCCTGAAGCTCAGGGAAATTTGTGGAAGAGGGGGCAGTAAGATTGTAAGAGCACAAGGATGGGAAGAGCAATGATATACAAGATACTCCCCACAAGTTAGGGCCAAAGCAATCATATTTCGACTTTACATGCCCTGCGCAATGTCCAACACACTATTGACCTTACAAAGTCTAGCATTTGCTAAAGGCATTAGGATCCTGGGAGGCAAGGGATTGACAGCCACAGTAGTGATCCTATGCTTAACAGGAACACAGGAAAGGGTTCTGGGAAATGCTACTGGGTCCTTGCACCTCATTGGAGAGGAGGACCCAGAGGAGAGTTTGGCATGCACATTAAAGGATGCTCTGGGGATGGGAAGGGGAGGCACTGGGGGATGGAGAGGGAAGGGGGAGGGGAGAGGGGCACAGGGGGATAGGGGGTTGGAGGGAGGGGGGACCAGTGTACCTGTTAAGTTTGTATGAGTAGAAAAAAAAAGAAAGGTAAAGAAAACCTGATATTCGCATACCATGGAATATTATTTAGCCTTAAAATAGAACAAAATTCAACAACCAACCAGAGTGCAGAGTGCTAGTGACCTTAAAACCATCAACCAGAATCAGGCAAAATAAACCTCTTCCTAAGGCTCAGGGAATCTTTCAGAAGATTGTCAGAACTTAAAGTTGGGGAGATTCATGGCTAGACAGGGCATTCCACTCAAGATAGGGCTGCTGCATCCAGAAACTTACTTAATGAGATTTATCCTCATCAGTCTACACCATAACCGACATATCAATCAATATTCCTCCAGAGACTAGCGGGGAACTCCGGAGAAATAATTACATGCAGGTGGAACTTTAGGGTTCCTAGACAGGTAAAAGAGTACCCAAGGAAGGGCCACTTAGTCTGCCACAGAGACCTGAGCCCATACCAATACAAACAACCCAAAGGGATCCCTGTGGCCCACATAAGCAGGCAGGCAGGAGGGAGGATGGGAGAGGGATGGATTGGTGAAGGGAGAGAAGGGTGGGGAAGGGAGGGGGAGGGAAAGCATCAGGTACAACCACTCATTATGTTTGAAAATCTAGAAAAAAAATAATTATTACAAAATAGAACTAAATTCTACCAAAAGAATAAGTGAAACAAGCCAGTCACAAAAAGACGAAAAAAATTGTTCCACCTATATGTTGTGTCCAACATACTTAAATACAGGAAGGAGACATAGGGAATTATTGTTTAGCTAGTGTGGGTTTTGGTTTTGCAAAATGAAAATTTCGGGGACATCTATTACTGAACAGCCTGAGTATGTATAACATTATTGAACTGTTTACCTATAAATATCTAGGATAATGAAGTTTTAAGTTATCTGTTCATTGTCACAATTAGACTCCCTAGATCTCATGTCTCTTTTTGTGGAGACTGTCAGCTCTTCTTTATTGCTCCCCCCATCCTCTGACCTTACCATTCCGAGAGCCTGTACACAGCAAACCACAGAGTATAAGAGCTGAAAAAAAAAAAAAAAACAGCTTTATGAGAGGTTGTGTAAAGCATTCCCTTGGACACAGAGGCCACTGAAAATCGGAGAATGACTAACATGGGCTACATTACATTAAACAGAAGGAGATAATCCTGGAAAACTATACAATTAGAATGCATTATAGAATGAATATTAGCCAGCTGCAGGGTGTTGCAACAAAGCATTTGCCAAGGAGACCAAGAGGCCAGTAAGAGATAGACCAAAAAAAAAAAATGAAAAAGAGGACTTGCCTCTGCTGTCTTAATGGAGTGGTCATGACCTCCTAGGAAGGGGTGGGGAGCATGCCAGGCTTCTTCTTATATTAGAACTTCGTTTAAACCGTCTTTTTTTTAAAAAAATTATTTTTTTTCCGCTCATACAAGCTTGATAGGTACCCCATTCTTCTCCTCCCTCCACCCTTCCCTCTGGATTCCCTTGCTCCCACCCCCCCTTTTCCCTTTCCCTCCCCCCACTCCCTTTCTCTCATTGTTCCCCCCTCCCTAGAGCATCTTTTAGTGTGCATGTCAAACTTCCCTCTGGGTCCTCCTCTCTGATGAGTATAAGGACTCAGTAGCATTGCCTAGAGTACTTTTTTTGTGTCCCCTTTAGTACAGGAACACTATTGTGGCTGTTAATCCCTTTCCTCTAAGGATCCTAGTGCCTGTGATCCATGCTAGACTTTGGGGGTCAATATATGTTGGTATTGCGCAGGTCATGCAAAGTCCTATTATGATTACTTCGGCCCTTACTTGTGTGGAGTATCTTGCTGTCGTAACTCCTCCCCATCTTTAGGCTCACAAAGTACCGCCTCCCTTTCCGTAAATTTCCCTGAGCTTTAGGGTGGGGAGAGATTAGGCTGCCTATTTACAGGTGGTTGATAGAGAGTCTCTGATGTTTCTAATGTGATTTGTTGATTTTTTTCCCCCTTTGCTGTTCTCTGCACCGCCCTTAGCTCCATCCTGTGATATTGGATGTTACCCCCTGGCCAGAGATAAAAATGCTGTTAAAATAGAATCTTATTATAAGAGTAATTCAAAGGTAGATGGTAAGAGTAGGAGACCACGGTGAGTGGGGGTGGGTCAGTCTCCCATTTGCAAAATGGTTACCTCATCTGCCAGACTATTCCCTCCTTTCTGGTAGATCATACCCCATCAGACGCAAGTGACCAGGAAGGAAAGTCTGCAAGCAACCAGATATCTCAATACTTACTTGCAGTCTTTGATGGTGCTTCTTTTTCTCTCTCTCCTGATCATGTTCCCTCTCTCCATTGCTGGTGTGGAGCTCCTTCCCCTCCCCTCCCATTTATATCTTGCAGTTACTGTAGGTATACAGAGATCCACTTGAGTGTGTCTCTAGTGGATTGTGGTACTAGGATCCACCTTTAGGGAGACATACATGCTAATTTTCTGTGTCTGGGATACTTCACTCAACATAATATTTTCTAATTCTATCCATTTCCTGGCAAATTCCTTAATTCATCATTTTTTGATGGCTGAGTAGTATTCCTATTGTATAAATGTACCACCTTTTCCTTACCACTCATCAACTGTTGGACATTGGGTTGATTCCACGACTTTACTATTAAAACAGTGCTGCTATGAACATGGTCGTCTTGTGTAACAGCCTTTTATCTTTGGTTGGGAGATGACCTCAACACCCAACCAGGATGCAGCCAGGACAGTGCAGGAACAACAAAATGAAAACAACAATACCCATAATTCAAAACACCAAGACCCTACATGTTCACCCGGAACATACCAGCCAAAGCTCTTCCCCATCCTAAAGCTCAGGGAACCTTGGCAGAAAGGGGGGGGGCAAGACTGTAAGGCCTAAGATGGGGAGGACCACCAATAGGCAGATACTCCACTCAAGTCTGGGCTGCAGCAGCCAGGATATTGTTACATTGTGATTTGACCTTGTCTGACCTCACAATGGCTGACATGTCAACAAGGCCTCAAAGACTATCATGGATCACAGGGAGAAGGCTGCAGGCAGTAGGATCCTTAGAGGCAAAGAGTTAAACAACATAATAGAGTTCCCATATTAGTGGGCAGCCCAAGAAGGAACCCCAAGCTATGCCACTGAGTCCTGAACCCACTACTCTAGAGGACCAGAGGAAAATTCAGCAACAGGAGGATCACTCTCAGCCCTGAATCAAAGGAGAGAGAAAAGTAGTCAGGGGTAGTACCAATCAGCACAGCAATCATATGAAACCCCTGAAGAGGATTTGTGTTGACTTAACCGCCATAGGAGGCCCTACAAGGCTAGGACAGACCCAGCTCCATATTATTAAGCTCCAGGAGCTTATGGTCGAATGGAAGAGTTAGGGGCCAGCCCTTTGATCTTGGACGACACTGGCATAGAATATTAATTTGGTGGTGACAAACTGCTGAGTTCCCTTCAAAGAGGTAGGCTACCATTGTAGGGTCCAAAGGTAATTGACCTGTCGCCCTTACTTAGTACCCGTGATGTAATTTTGGGCCATGATGTCATGTGTAATTTCTGAACTTCCCTGATTGTCCAGTAGCTTGATGGGTTGATACTTATGGGAAAACTTGCGGGCCCTAATAACCATTAAGTCTCATGGACAGGCAACCCTGACTTGGGAAAGCTGGAGGCAAGAATTATGACCTGGTGGTTCTCCAAGAATAGAATGGCACCTCTACAGCTCCTCAGAGAGGTCACAACCAGTGTTCACACTCCCTTAAGGGTACTGAGTGGTGGTCTGAAGACAACCTCTTGATTGCTTTGAAACATATCCCCTATAGTCACAAACTGAGAGCCACAGGACTGGGCCTGTTCACCAGATGACATTTTTTGCCCCACCCCAAAGCACAGGTTGGGATCCCGAAGCACCTGGAGAGTCTCTAAACACGAGCCTCTGTCCCTGTGGGTAGCCCTGGAACATATACTCTTCTGTCAGTTCAAAATCCCGCGGCTGAAGACTATCAGCTGGTCCGGATCTGTGCAGTAAACCAAGCCACTCTGAGTCAGTCAGTTGTTCTTAGCTCTTGGTTTCTTTCAAAGCTGCTTTTTTCATCTGCCTAAACCTCAATATTGCCTTTTTCTTCTGCACACATGTAGCCTCCCAAAGTTGGTTAATGTTCACTTTTCAGTGGGAAATTCTGAGAAGGGTGACAAGGCCAACTAACTTGGACCAGATGGCTAAAAGTATTCAAAAACTCTCAGACCATTTTTGGCTCTGTGTTAGCCTGTGACCTAATACTTCCTAGCCGACCAACACAGCTTGCACTTTGCTTCAGTATGTGAACAATTTACTGCTGGCTGGATAGACACAGACTGTAGGAAGAAACATGGGCGTCCTCATTCTCCTATGGAAGGCTGGCTATAAAGTCCCAAAGAAAAAGGCCAAATCTGTCAAGAAAAAGTCAAGTACCTCAACTTTCACTTTTCTCAAAGGCAGAACCTACTCACTCAGGGAGGAAATGGGTCCTGACTCTAAATATGCCTTTACCTGGGCTGGAGAATGTCTCAGGGGTTAAGACTATGTTTTGCAAGCAGAAGGTCCTGAGTTTGGATCCCGGTGGAACTGGAGGTGGCCCACACTTCCTCTCCTGGTGGGCAGAGCCTGGAAAATCCCAGAGTGAAGCAAGAAGCAATCCAGGATGATTCCTGAAGTCACCCTTGGTCCTCCACAGGGACACACAGTGCCCTCTGATACACCACCCTCCCACGCGCACGCACGCAGAGTAAATACATAAATAAACAGCCTTTACCATGGACTCCATGTACAAGGGCTTTACAAAAGTAAAGGGTTTACATAATTCAGGAGAAAAGACATAAATATGGAAGAGGAATCCTCAAATTTTTAAATGCTATACTGCCCCCCCAAAGGGTAATGGCTTCTTTCTTGTGGAGATATTGAAGGAAACACGACGCAACTGCTGGGGGAAATTAAGGGGCAATAAAGAACAGAACAAGCTCACTGCCTCCAAGAAGTCAGTTTCATAGGAGTATGCCTAATTATTTTATTTTTATTTTTTGAAGTTTTCATATACAAACAGACATGAGTTTTCGTCCTTACCTCCCACCCCTCCTTTCCCAACCTCCCTCCCACCCCCCTTCTGTTCACTAATCCACTCAATCCTCTAATGTCATATGTCCTTCGGCAAGTGTGGTCATAGGCCTCTTTTTGGGTACCTGTACTAGCACGAGTCTGGGCATCTGTGGTAGTGCAAGTAGCCCTCCAGTGGACAGACCCCATGAGTGGGAAACTCCCTCTCTTATCCCAGTGATTCTCTTCTTGGTGGTTTGCTTCTCTTGAAATTCTTGTTGATCCATGGGGAAATGTGTGATTTGTCTGCCTTTGTAAGGATCTAGGGAGGGCAGAACTCAATGCAGTCAGCTCCTGCATGCAAAATTTTTGGCCATCTCTGCTGTGATCACATCATATGACTGTTCATTCACCTGCATGGTTGCTGACAAATCACTATTAAACAGCTTAAGGGAACATGGGGTCTATTTTCTTATGATAGTCCCATTACAGTTTGTAGTTCAGCTGAAGGGAGAGCACGCATCAACAACAGGCCGAGGGACTGGTCCACTATCTCTATATAATGGCTGACAGAGGGACGATCCTTACTTGCCAGACCACAATTCTAGCCAAGTGTACACAATGATGCCAACCAGCTCTCTGTGATTTATCCCCAGGGCCAGTCCCACCCACCATGGGCTGGGCCTTCCCCATCAGCTAGACAATCTCTTGCAGGTTGCTGCTCTGGGCCTAACTCAATCACTAATTCTTCACAATGTGCCCAGAGCCAAACCCTCAACTGTCATTGAACCTGTGACTAACTATGACAATGACTAACTTATTTCTGATTTTATACCATAGAACTTGTCAGCTACCAAGCAATTCAGGACTAAATGTAGTTGTAGTAAGTTGAGCATGTACAGCAATGTTCCATAATTATCAGAATTCTATTGCCAAATACTTCAGTCAGGAGTTTAATGTTAGCATCTACATAAAAGAGAGAACATACAGCACTGGTCTTCTGGGTCAATGAACCCTTGCTTAATGTAATCTTTTCTAGTTCCATTCATTACCAGTAAATTCTATAACCACATCCTTCTTGGTGCTGACTAGTATTTCGTTTGTGTATATGTACCATAGTTTCATTACCTATTCCCTTGTTAATGGGGATGTTGGCTGATTACTTTTCTTTTGTTACTATAAATGGAGCTCCAATAGAACTCCAAGTATCTTTTGTAGTAAAATGTAGCACTGATTTCCAAAGTGGCTGTTATCAGTTTATACTCCACAAAAAAAAAAATTATTCCCTTTTTTCTACATCCTCACCAACATTTGTTTTGCTTGTATTTTTGATTTTAGTTAATCTGACAGGAGTTTAGATGGTCTCACAGTGAAGTTTTAATTTCATTTCCCTGGTTGATCAGAAAGTTGAGCATTTTAAAAAGTATTTGATATTTTTTCTGTGAAAAATTCCCTTTAACCCTAAGAGTCATTTTTAATTGTTGTTTTTCTTTCTTGGTGTCTAATTTCTTGAGTTCTTTGTATACACTTTGGAGATTAATCCTTTCTCAAAAGGAAATGAGCAAGAAAACTTGCTGGCATTACTATATCAGATTTCAAACTACCTACATGCCATAGTAAAAACAGTATCATACAAAAACAAAACCACAGATCAATAGTTAGAATGGAGGCCCAGATATAAGCTCACTTGCCTATAGTTACTTGTGTTTGATGAAGATGCCAACATATACATTGGGGAAAGGACAGCATCTTCAGCAGTTGGAAAATTGGATTAGAAGAATGGAAATTGACTGTTATCTCTCACCTTATAAAAAAATTAACTCCAATGGATCAAAGACTCAATGTTAAACCCAAAACTTTGAAACTTTCAAAGGAAAAAGTAGGGAATACACTTGTTGCTGGCCCAGGACAGATTTTCTGAACAGACCCCAAACACCCAGGAACTAAGACCAATAATCAACAAGTGAGGGACCTCATGAATGAAAAAATTTCTGGCAAGAGAAACTCTTCATTATGCAAAAAGACAGCTCCCAGAATGGAAGAAAATTTTTGCTACCTATGAATCTGACAAAGTGCCCATCTTTAACCAAGAATGCTGTATGCATAAAAAGCCAAATTTCCAGTTCCTAAATCCTCTGACAGAGTCCACTTACTGTCATCTTCCCACCCAATTGTAGTGAAAGTAGCAGATGTGGCCCTCTGGATTCACCATAGCAGGGTGAACGTGTATTCCTTATCCATCAATCCTCTTTATGCTGACCACTGAAAACTGGACAAAGATTTCAGGAACACTTGTCTACAAATTTGCTTTAGTCACTCCTAAAGCTCATTGTGTACACATGGCGGCAGCTTGAGGAATCAACCATCTTACCACTTCCTATGTTAATTATTTTACGTATTGGACTGTCATTCCTTGTCTATATCATTTGCTGCAGTTGTCACCCTGTTTTTTTTTTTTTCACCATAAGTTGGCAGAATCTGCTCCATCCAACTGAACAGTGGAGAGAAGTTTTACTCCCCTCCTTTATCTGGCTCTGACAGGATTATGCTTCTGTTTGTTGTTACTAATATCCGTCCCCTGTTGCATTCTCAGACTTCTTGTAACCCATGTCTTCACACACTTGCTGCAGTCTGGTTACTTGGATCCCACTTTCCATACCTATTTCTCAAGCCAGATCTCAAATCACCTGTTCCCACCTGCAAACAAGGGTCATGCACCTTGTTTTGACCTCAGTACTCTCCAATACAAGGAATGGCTAAGGGTCCAGAGCCACCCACAGACAAGAGTTAATGAACTAAAGACACAATTTCCTAACCTAAGATGAACCCTTTCGATTGTACATTGAGTCGTGCATGAGTGTTGATGATGGTGGGTCAAATGTTAAATGTCCAGGTGGAGGGGACAATCCTGGAAACAGGAATAACAGACTGAATGATAAATACATACGTGGGTAAACCCTCAAGTTAGCTTGGTTTGAATGTGCTCTATTCTGAGTCTTACTGTTCCTGCCGGGATTGTGTTTCATGGGACAATTGATGAGGAGAGGCTAAACAGCACTCCTTCAGAAAGATACTGCTATACTAGATTGTCAACTGTGGACCTGAAAACCCTGTTAATTTCACCATTTTCAACTCAAGACCTCAGGTGGAAGGAAAATTGACAGGTTAAATATATTCATGGGTGGACATGGACCCAGAATCTATATTATTTTTCAAACTAATTTTAGTCAGTCACAAAGCCATGTCCTACCCGGTTTTTCATTCTTTTGATAGATTGAGGAGTTAGCTCACTTTCCATCCCCACCCGAACAACATGTGTATTAGTAGGTTCTATAGAGATGCAGCAGAATTAAAACCAATGAATATATATTGAGTTGGCTTACAGATATGGCCGAGGTAGTCCAACAATGGCTGCCAGTAGCTGCTCAGTTCGGTAGTCAATTGGGCGATGGCTGAAGGCTGGAGAATTCCTAGAGTCTTTAGCCAACGACTTGGAGGGTTGGGAGGCTGGAGGGTCGAAGAAACCAGGTGGCTAGAAGGAAGAGCGGTCCCTAGCACAAGCTGCAATAAGCATCTCCTTCTCTTTAGTGGCTCCTTTTTATATGATGCAGTACTGGGAGGATCCTAGAGATCTTTGGAGGTTCTGATAGGATCTAGGGTGGGTATACTCCTTTCAATTAGTCTCGTTGATCCTTCCAGGTGTAGTCCTCAGCCTATTTTAGTTAACAACAGGTGTGTCAAGTTGACACTCAGGCTTAACTATCACAACAGATGGAACTGTTCTTGGACCTGGAAGAAGTTATAATTCGTTATTGAGAACTTTCATTGTGGGTTTCTACTTATGGCCCTGGAGGTCAAGGACTTGAATTTGCATGAGTTTGTATAAGAGATGAGGCACCCCCCCCCGCAAGATTTGACTTCTAAACTTCAATTATTGGAAAGAACTGTCTTGCCCTACGTGTGAGGTAGGGGTGATTTAACATCCCTGTTAACAACCTGACTCCCCAGCCAAAGCATCTATCATATAGTGCCTAGAAACCTGAATGTGGTGCTCCAAAGTATTGAGCCAGATCCTCAACCCTTGTCCACCTTCTCTTATGTCCAACAGGCCTGGAACAATGTGGACATAACACTGATTAGCAGGTCCCAGGTGGACGCTAGTGGACCTTTAGGAGGACTGCTTATATTGTACTTTCTCTAAACTAAACTGTTGAGGATATTGTTTATCCTTATTATCATGGGTGAGGTGTGGTGGGGGTTTTGGGTCCTATCTGTTTGACTTTCCTCCTTTTTGCTCTCCAGATTGATTAATTGGTGTTCAGGTTGACACGAGGACTGGAAGATCCAAAAAGAAATGGGGCCTTACAGATGGCAACTGGAAGATAATAGCGGCTACCTGGAACATAGAATTCATTATTACAGTCATTCCACCTTGGTGAGGACAGCTCCCAACTGTAAACTACCCCCATCTATATGTTAACTGAATCATTAGGTGTTGCAGACTGATGTTGAATTATAACTAATGAAACCAGACAAGCCCCTTATATACTAACCCAGCAGCAGACTAAAATGCTCAATGGCATATTCAAAACTGCTTGGCCTTAGAACTACTGCTTGCTTCTGAAGGAGGAGTCGTGGAATTTTAACATAAAGCACTGTTGCTTAGAGATACAAGAAAGGTCATAGAAGAAAATTACAGAATGAATGAGAAAAACTTTCCCCACTTTCGGCTCCGGGAAGGACTGGAACCCAGAGGAATTGGTTTGGAGGATGGTTTTAAGCTTTGGGCAGGGATAGGAGGGGTGGGGGGGCATTCAAAATCCTCATAGGTGTTATATTTTTAATTCTGGAGGCTTTTTCTGCTTCAACCCTACCTGGCTTCTCTCTAATTGAAAATGCTGTCTTTAGCTCTATTGAGGGTAGAATTGAGAGGCACAGCCACCCGTTATGGAATAGAAACCCCTAAACACAGATGATGCTTCTTTGAAACCTTGTGGGGTCAATCAACTCGGGGAATCGGATAGGAATTCACCCCAGAAAAGAAAAGGTCTCTGTGACAGGAAAGGGGTACCCTGAAGCCTCTATACAGGAAAGGTTATATGACGAAAAAAGTAACCTTGACTTAATCAGTGTCTAAGTGTACATGGAGACTTCCAGAGTATAATACAGGAGACAAAGATGCAAAAGAGAGTATTTAAGGCAAAGCCTTGCCGCTTTTGGGCTCAGTCTCTGGATAAAGGGACTATTCCATTACTGTATAAAATAAATCTTCCTGAAGATGCCTCAGGTGTCCGCCTGCTTCTGTTAAAAGGCACTCCCGCGAGTACAAAATTTTCTACAAATGCTCCAGGGCCTCTTAATTCCTCAGACCCATGACTCATATCCTCAATCTTTCATGTCGGAGATCTGGGGGAGAAGATTATCTCATATTGCAAGGCCAGCCTAGACTACAGAGTAGACCTTACCTCAAACACCACCAAAAATAATTTATTATGCCGTGACATTTTTTGCCTACAACCAAACTTCAGTTTCTGGGATGGAGAGTGGCTCAGGGTTATACTCTGCCTTGCAAGCAGGGTCCTGATTTTGGATCCCGGTGACACCCTTAAAAAACTCAGGTAAATATGGTGGGCAGAGCCTGGAAAACTCCAGGCAAAGCAAAGAGGGGTAGAGTGATGGCAGGGTGATTCTCAAGTTACCCTTGGTCTCTACAGCACACCAGTGCCTCGGATACACACAGCATGCGCGCGCACACCCACACACACCACACACACACACACACAGAGGCAAAAAAAACCAAACCCCACTTCAGTTCTAACCGAACAAATCAAACATTCTCGGTAAATGCAAAATGTACATTCCTGCTCCTTACTTCTGCTTCCTGTTGCCTCTCTAATTTTCAAGACCCAGTTTTGGATAAATTTACAAAGGGATCAACTGAAGATAAACACCAACTTGTATCAGATCACCTTTTGATGAGACAGTTTCCCACTCTGTAGCCCAAGCGACTCCAAAAGCATGGCAATTCTCTTGTCATTAGCTTTCTCCAGGTCCGGGGATTATAGGTTAATCCACCATATGTAATTTGAGATCCAGTCCATAACACTGGCATATATCCAGTACAATGTCGGCTCTGATTTCCAAGAGCTTGTAGTTAAGAGAGAGACAGATAATCATACAGGAGTCTCGAAGAGAGGAATGAGTCATTGTTTGTAACATATGGGAGAAGGTAGGATTGATACGAGGTTTCAGAAAAAGAACAATACTGCACAAAACTTTTGTTTTTTTGTTAATGCACGTCACCAAGTCTCTGTTTTGAAGCATAACAGATTACAGAAAACGTTGCAGAATAGGGCCATAAATGACATGTAGGAACCCGGGTTCGATCTTGTCTACTAGACAAAATAAGAAAGAAAGATGAATTTTCTATTTACATTCTTACCTATAATATTCTCAGTTGGTTAATGCATTCAGGCACATTTGGCTTAATATCCCTCTAAGATACAAAAACCGCACATTTTATTCTGTTCGCGTTGTTTTTATTTTTAAATTACTTTATTGAATTCGGTTCTTGACAGCTTCATACATTTTCAGTGCTTGGGTGTTTTTTTTTTTTTGAGCCACTGAATTGCTATTACCGTAACAACTTTTAGCTTCTTCAGCATAATATATCTCTGACAGAGCAAAAGATCTTTCCTACCATAACCATAATACACAAGGGGTCATTTCAGGAAATTACACATTGTTTTAAAAATATCTGTATATTTCAATTGATAATTCTATAATAAACAAGATCTAACAATGCGTTATTATTTTAACTGCTTGCTTTCTTTCAAATCTAGTAATTGAAAGATAAGTTTGGTGATTGGATTGCTTGCATTGGATAAATCAGTGTTTCGTACACCATCTATTCATTTGGCACCAGTTCTTGACCTTTTTGGATTTTGTTTTGTTTTGTTTGTTTTGTTTGATCTTCCAAAGCATAGGTTATTTGGAGGAGTACACAGCCAATTTGCGAGTGTTTTTTCAGTTTTGGGATTTTGTTGGAGTGTTCCTCAGGATTCAGGTGAACATATTTTTTGCAAGGAATTCCACCGAGGGGCGGAGAGGTGGCTTCAGGTGTTAAGCCTCTGTTCTTGGCAGGCGGAAGGTCCTGAGTTCGGATCCTAGACCCCACTATAGACCCAGGTGGAAGCGGGGGCGGCTGCGTTTCTGGTTCCGGTAGGGTCAGAGCCGTGAATCGCCGGGGCAGAGTAACAAGGAGGAGGTGGAGGCGTCAGTTGGTGGTTTCCCCCCGAATTCGTCTGTGGTTCTACCACGCGTGCTGCGCGCGCACAGACACACACACACACACACACACCAGACCAACTGCACACCACGCGACAATGGAATAAATAATAAAAACCTTATAAAAAAAGAGATTGCATCAGAATGTGTGATGTTTGGTAGCACTGCATTAGGGATCACATGCTATATATTTGTCCATAAATGAGAATAATCTGATCGTTTGCCTTAGGAAGAGTGTTGTGGTTTTGGATAGGTTTAATGTGTCTTCTAGGCTTTTCAGGGTTAGACTTTAATGTTCCACCTGTAGGTTTTAAGAAAGGCGGAACCTTGATTATGGTGTTTTGGACAGGCTGAGTCCTTAGAACTGATTAGGCTTAGATAAGGCTCTTCAAAATGGAGCCCAGGTGAGTGGAATCCTGGCAACTTATACGGAGAGCACAGACCAATAGATTCAACACAGGCACAACCATTGCCTCTTTTTCTTGCTTGTGAGTCCTGTGCTGCTTTCAGAGACAGTCTTTCATCAAAAAGGATTCCACCAGATGATGCTAAACTTGTTACCTTCGCAAACCATGAGCTCAAATTAGTCTGTCTCATCTTCATAAGCTATTTACTCATCTATGGTTTATGCTACCAGTAATGGGATAATCTACTGCAGATGGAGAATATACTAAGTTTCTCTTCTTCTTCTTCAGTGTAAAGAAGGGAACGTTTTCCTTGTAATAAATATGGAAAACACTGCTGCTGTGGTATTTGTATGACAGCTTTGGAATAGGATTGCTAAAGATATATTGTTTTCTCCAGTAGACAGAGATGGAGAATTAGTATAAAGAGGGAAGAATGATAAACTACAAGACATGATTTGCTGTCTGGCCACAGACCCAAAACAATGGGCCCCATTGGTCAAACTGGTACAAATCATGATGGCCATCAGGAAGTTTTTGTCTCTCTGAAGAGGCTTTTTCCTCGACTTAGCCTGGCTCTTGGTTATAAGATAAAACAATGTGGCTTATTTGTTTCGTGAAAAAAAAAAGAAAACATGTTTTAAAAAAAACAAGGCAGGTCATTGGTGTGAAGATTAAGATGGAAACCTCTGGCCCCTTTTACACCCCACCCCTCTCGTCCATTCCCGCTGATTCGC